>JAVJIF010008451.1:90000-246544 GCA_038442645.1 Agave tequilana | reverse complement strand
AAGTAAAAGAGGCTCAAGGAAATGAAAATCAAACAAATGAAGTGGAGCCTACTCAACAACTTCCAAAGGATTGGAGATACAATCCTCATCATCCCAAGGACCTCGTCATAGGTGAAGTATCTAAAGGGGTAACCACTCGCCCTAAACTTCATGATTTTTGTGGACATTATACATTATTTCTCATGTTGACCCAAGAACGTCCTCGAAGCCGAGGCCGATTCATATTGGTTGCTAGCCATGCAAGAGGAACTCAATCAATTTGAGCGCAACCAAGTTTGCACCTTGTTCCTAGGCCCCACGATAGACCAACAATTGGTACTAAGTGGATCTTTAAGAACAAGTTGGATGAATCGAGTAACATTGTTAGGAATAAAGCTAGGTTAGTTGCCCAAGGTTACACTCAAATCGAAGAATCGATTTTGAAGAAACCTTTGCACACCGTAGCACGGCTTGAAGCCATACGGATGACACTAGCATTTGCCTCATATAAAGATTTTAAATTATTTCAATGGATGTTAAAAGTGCTTTTCTAAATGGTTTTATTGAAGAGGAGGTGTATGTTGAACAACCCCCCGGGTTTGTTGATCTTACATATCCGGATTTTGTGTTTAATTAGATAAGCTCTTTATGGTTTAAAACAAGCCCCTAGGGCTTGTATGAAAGACTTTCTTCATTTTTAATTTCAAATGGTTTTAAGAAAGGAAAAATTGATACAACATTGTTTACAAAACATGTAGAAAATGATATTCTTATTATGCAAATTTATGTTGATGACATTATTTTTGGTTCTGCTAATGAATCTCTTTGCCAAGCTTTTGAATCATGCATGAAGGAAGAATTTGAAATGTCTATGATGGGGGAACTCAACTATTTCCTTGGACTCCAAATCAAGCAAAGGAAGGATGGGATCTTCATCAATCAAGCCAAGTACACAAGGAATTAATCAAAAGGTTCGGGCTTGAAGGATCTAAAGTGAGCAAAACTCCCATGGCAACAACCACAAAGCTTGATAAGGATGAACAAGGTAAAAGTGTAGACATTAAGCTTTATCGTAGCATGATTGGTAGTTTATTGTATTTCACGGCTAGTAGGTCGGATATTATGTTTTGTGTTTGTCTTTGTACTCGTTTTCAATCATGTCCCAAAGAGTCTCATATAATTGCGATTAAACGCATAATTAGATACCTTAAGGGCACTATTGAAATGGGTTTGTGGTATCCGAAAACCGGGCAATTTTCAATGACGAGTTTTTCGGATGCCGACTATGCGGGTTGTAGGGTAGATAGGAGAGCACAAGTGGAACATGTCAATTCCTAGGTAATTGTCTTGTATCTTGGTCTTCCAAAAAGCAAAATTCGGTAGCCCTTTCAACCGCCGAGGCGGAGTATGTTGCAGCCGGAGCTTGTTGTGCACAAGTTCTATGGATGAAACATACTCTCCTTGACTATGATTTGCATTTTGATTATATTAAAATATTTTGTGATAATACTAGTACAATTCATATGACAAAGAATGCAAATCAACATAGTAAAACTAAGCACATTGACATTAGATATCACTTCCTTAGAGATCATTATGAGAAAGGTGATATTGATTTTGATTATGTTTCTACCGATTTTCAACTTGCCGATATTTTTACTAAACCATTAGATTATGCTAGATTCTCTTTTATTTGTGGTGAGTTGAATGTTTGTATTATGGATTCTTAAAGATAACATTCTTTTGTTTTGTTGGTTTTGTTTAACCCTTTTTGATGTATGACAAAAAGGCGGAGAAAAAGAGTAAGTTTGTTGTTTAAAAAGAATAAGTTTGTTGTTAAGTTTTTCAAATTGTTTTTAAGTTTTTCAAAAACTATTGTGTTTTCAATGCTTTATGTTTCTTACTTCTCATTGTCATTCTTTATACATAGCATTGTTTGAGGGGGAGCTTTCCAAAGCTCTTCTTCCACTTTTGTTTAAATAACTTATATGTTTTGTCATCATCAAAAGGGGGAGATTGTTGGCTTAAGGTTACAATCACCCGTTTTAGTGTGTTTTGATGATTATAAAATATATATAGTTATTTGTACTAATTATGTTTGTTGTTTAAGTGTGTTTCAGGGTTCTAATTCAACTAGAAGGTTCTTCCCTAAAGAAAGGTGTTTTGGACTCAAGTCAACTCAATTGGGCTCAAGAATCAAGTTTTGAAGATCTTATGGTGAAAAGCCCTTTTGAAGCAATTGTAGTACTTAGAACCATGTAAGAAATAGTTTGTTAAATTTTGAGTTTTGGAAATTGGCTCTAGGATACACACACAAGTTTATATTTAAGTTTTCATGTTAAAACTTTGGTTTCATGCCTTAGTATATATGTACATGACCCTAAGTTTTATAAAATGAATATCATGTTTAGATCATGTTTGTATACTCTTTCCAGCATATTACTTAGTTTTCTTTACTTCAAAACATTTCTACAAATTTCCCAAGTTTCAGAATTCTGCTGCTGTTTTTTCTGTTTCAGGCGAACCCGGCGACCGGCCCGGTCGACCGGCGCCTGTATCAGGACATGCACGCTTGTGCATGTCTGTCGGCCGACCGCCCGGGTCGACCGACTGTCTGCAGTTTGCTCTCGGGTTTTTCTGGGTCGACCGCCCGGGTCGACCGCCCGCAGAACACTTTGTTTCTCCTTGAGGACGGTCGACCCTGGGGTCGACCGAGCCCAACGGCTCTTTGCCAGCTGAGCGGACGGTCGACCGGACCGGTCGACCGTCAGGCCTGCAAAGTGCCAACGGCTCTTTCCTCTTTTGTGCAATTCTGAAATCTGTCTTTTAATCTGTTTTGGCAGACTTTTTCTGAGGTTTTGGAGATCTTTTTCAGAGCAAATAAGTTTAAAATAATTGTTTTTAACCTATTTCTCTCCCTATAAATAGAGGAGAAGAGTCTCTTGCAAAACACCAAGAAAAATCCTCAAGCTTTCATAGTTTTCAAAAAGAAAAGAAAAGTGTTTAAGCTCTCATTTCCAACTCTTTCTTGAGTTTGTTTTCAGTTGTTTTCTCTAGCAAAAATCATCCTACAACTGAGTGTTTTCTCACTACACTTCTTAGAGCCAAAATTCCCTACTCATTCTATAAGGAAGTTGTAAAGAGAAAGTGTTTGAAAGAAGTTTGTGATCCTCTTAGTGATCACTTGGCTACTTGTTCTTTCTTCTTGTTCTTGTGGAGACACCTCTTCAGTAGAGGTTATTATAAGTGGTGGAGCTCGGTGCTCGGGTCTTTGGTAGACCGTTGTAATCGTCCTCGGTGGATAGTGGAAACCCTTCACGGAGGTGAAGGCGGGAAGTAGAGCGGTGGCTCGAACCTCGAAACAAACATCTTGTGTTTGCGATTGCTTTGTGTCCATTTTGCTTTAAATTTCTCTTGCACTCTATTGCCTTCAATTACTTGCTTGTGATCTTGTTTTCTTACCTAGTGTTATTGCCTCTAGTTTGTGATACTTGTGATATATCTTGTGTGCATTACATCATTGCATATTATTCATACTTTGTTCGATCAATTCTCATACAACAAGGTTGCATTGCGCACCTCTAACCCATTCAAGGGGAATCAGGAGGAAGGAGTTCAGAACCCTTCACGGGGTATTCGGCTCTTAGTCTTGTTTTGAAAGATCGTTGCATCATTCATCCATCATAATTTTAAAGGATTGTTAGATTAGCAATTACACCTATTCACCCCCCCTCTAGGTATTTTTCACCCCCCAATCATGGTTCAAGTTTTAAATGATTTTCATTTTAAAGCATACATGAACATGATCTCCCATCCAACCTCCCATAGAAGGTAGGGGTTTTCAAAAATAGGTTTGAAAATAGAGTATGTTTTAAAATCTCTACCATAAGAAGAATACGAACTAGTTAAATGGGAAATCTTGTTAACTAGTACGAAATCCTTCAAGTAAGGAATAAAACAAAATTATTTTTCATGAAACACATGTAATTCACATGATCACTAAACACTCAAAATCCATAAAGCCCATATCATAGTCTCATGAAAACAAATCATGAGTAAACTAATAAAGTGAGTGAACAAGTTTTATGTGACACATACAATCATGAAAATATTCAATTTAGCTCATGTGAAATTCCTTAAAAAACATAAAGACATGAGAAACTAGATTTTCATTACAAATTGAAATTACCTAAAAACATGAAAATCATCAAAGCAATTTAAACTTCAAGATATATGTATGTCATGTACAAACTAAAGTATACATACATATCCTAAACATAATGAGTCCACAAAAGATACGCATGAAGGCACGTGGCTCAAAGGATGTACATGTATAATCAATAGTTTGGACAAGATAGACATATATACATGAAGTTAAAACACATGATCATAAAACATATTCAAGATGAGGAATACAAGTTAAAATGCATGAATCATCAAAACTAGACTATACTAGCACATTTAATGGGTACAAATAAGCATCCAAGCATAAACATATATAAAGATTTATTTGTGTCGCACTACATGTACAAGTATAAATTCTAGTCTTAATGAAAACTAACTTCTAAACAAGTAATCAAATCATTAAGCATAAAACGGGATATAAATCAACATGAAAATCATAAACATGATCATTATGTAAATCAACATGCTATTAGAACATGATATACATAATAACTAAACAAATGTGAGAACACAATAATATTGGTCCATCTAAACATGGGTGATCTCAAAAGCTATACATGTATGTCAAAGGTCTAATAAACATGGCATTCAACATACTAAACAAAACATGATTCAACAAAACAAAAATCATAAACATCCACATGATCATTATGTGTATGCATACGTATTAGATTTAGAGCATACATATTAGTTAAAAATAAGGTGAGAACACAAAGATAGGTCCATGGGCGTCTCAAATAACTAAATATGTATATCACTAATCTAAATCACATGGCATAACAATAAAACATGACATGCTATAAAATGATGAACGTGAAAAGCATGCAAATGTAAACGGGAGTTAGAGATCGATACCAAAAACCGATGAAGGCATCTCTCTAGTTCTCCAAACAAATGGTGGTCCTCTCCACCAAACTCCCCTTGAAAGTGATGCATCCAAAAATGATTTTCTTTAAGCTTGGAACGCATCCACTTCAAGGCACCAATACTCTCACGTTATGCGAGAGCTTCCACCTACATCAAAAAGCATAGAGGTGGTCTTTGGTACCCATTTTCTTTTAGGTCCACGGGGGTTAGTATCTTTTCTAACCCAAACAAGATTAGTTGCTAAATTTTCATGATAAACACGATCATAACAAAATCTAGCAAGGTGGCCTTTTCGATCACAATGTGTACATGTGTACACATGAGCATACATGTGATGGTGGTGACCGTGGGAAGCATGTGTATGCCGTGGAGGGTGTGCATGCAAAGATGGAACTTGTTTCTTACGAATTAAGGTTTCCAAGCATGTATGATTCAAAGCACTTTGGCTCAAAGTGGAGCCCAAACATTCAACACTTTTTTTCAAAACATTTATATCATTTTCAATAGTTGAAGATAAAGTGGAGCATGCAAAAGGTGTGCTAGAAGAAGAAGCTATACTAGTATGGCACACATGAGAATCAATATCAATTTTTAAAGATTCATTTTCTTCAAAACCAAATCCAATTCTTTTGTAATGAAATCAATTTCATTTTTCAAAACAAGATTATCTTTTAAAACAAAATCCAATTTAGAAGATAAAATCTCATTATTTTTCACACACATCATCACAATCATTTTTGCCTTTTAAAACATCAATCTCATTAAGGGTAAGGTCTAGTTGAGATCTTAGTGAGTCACGTTCACTAGTAATCTCTTCCTTCTCTTGCAAAACTAATTCAAAATTAGAGCACAAATCCTTTAATTCATTTTTCAAAACAAGATTATCCTCTTTCAAAAGTTTGTGTTTTTCCAAGAAATTTTCAAGCTTTGTGGCAAGTTTCATATTTAAAGTTTGAGCTTCTAAACAACCATAGCAATAGGAACTAGAGCTATCATCTAATTGAGTATCCGATTGTACCTCAAGGGAGTTTTTCCCTTGGATCATGAGGCAATGCTCGTCGGACTCATCTGTCCTAGATCTTCTCAACTTGTTGACAATCCTTGGTAGCTCAGGAGAAGTCAATATGCTCCAAACTGCAAAAGCCAAATCAAAATGAGCAAACACGGGTAAAAGAAATTAATTAAGAGATGCTCTAAGTGTTTGAAGTGCTAATGCATTTGCCTTTTTATGCTTGCTATTATTTAGGTGGGATTCTTGAGTGGAGGCTTGATAAACTAGATGTCCTAGGCTTTTCAAATGACTAGTCATCTTGGCTATCTAAAAATCATGTCTAGTAAAGTCAAACATAGGAGGGCTAGCCATGAGTGCAAACTAAATGTGTGCAAATGAAGATTAGCAAACCAAGATCTCACTCCTAGGTAGTTAAACCTAAATATCAGGAGCGGAGGCTCTGATACCAATTGAAAAATCACCTAGAGGGGGGGTGAATTGGTGATTATGCTAATCTAATGAACTTAATGCAGAATTTAAAAACTAATTGCAATTAACAAGAGATGCACACACAAACAAGCCGAGCAATTATGAATGAACAATATGAATTGATGCAAGGCACAAAGTAAAGAGAGAGAGTAAGAGCCAAGGGATCAAGCGCAAACAACAAGATATGTTTCGAGGTTCGAGCACCCAGCTCTACATCCCCGCCTTCACCCAAAAGGATTTTAAGTCCACTAGCTTGTCCACAAAGGACTCCCACAAAGGGAACCTCCACCGAGGATTTGGGGCAATCACAATTACAAGGAGTACCCAACTCCTCTCCTTACAAACACAACTCCTCCTTGAGGCACAACTCCAAGCCAACAACAATCACCTCACAACTTGAGGGATTAGCACAAACAATACAAGGATCACCTCACAACTTGAGGGATACAACCCAAAGGCACAAAGCGAAGAAAAGATTGGGTTTACAACTTGGTGGTCTAAACAACAACCACAAATAATCTCTTTCTCCCACACAAAGATCCTATAGAATAAGAAAGTAGATGTAGCTCAAGTGTGGAGAAAACCAATGGAATGGAAATCAAAATCACAAAGAAAATCCTTGGGAAAAACTGAAACCAAGATATAGAAGTTGAATCAAAACTCGTTTCCCAAAAACCCTTATCTTTGATATTCCAAACCTAAGCAAAAACACCAAATAGATTGATCAATATAAAGCCCAAAAACTTCTTTTGATTGCTATGAAAACACTAGAGAGTCAGGAAAAATTCGCACAAAAATCTTATAGAAAACAGGCTATTAATGGGGTATTTATAGCCCCAGAAAAATATAGCCGTTGGCAGCAGAAACTGCCAAAAATGACCTACCGGTCGACCGTACGGTCGACCGGCCAACGGTCACATTTTGACCGTTGCCAGCTACCGGTTGACCGCCCGGTCGACCGAAACAAACAGAAAGTTACCTGCATGCAGTCGGTCGCCCGTGCGGTCGACCGGACCATGTGGCAGCCAGCGTGCACGTATCCGTGCACGGCGATCGACTGATACGGTCGACCGGCTACTTGGTGCGGTCGACCGTAGGGGTCGACCGACCTAGCCTGGCAGAGACTGTTCAGGTCAGCAAAAACATGTAATTTTTAATCCTAAAAATTCCCATTAAATCTCTAAAAATCCACAAAAATAGTTTTATCATTTTTCATTGAAATAAAAACTTGTGTTAAAAAGTTTAACACAAATCTCAAACATTTTGAACTATTTTTGTGTTATAGAAATTTTTCCAAAAAACTAAAAACTGTATTTTCTAAAACTTGAATTTTTGAATAGAAAATACGTTTTGTCCAAAACTCTTCCAAATATAAAAACATGATATTAAACAACATTTAGGCATGATGTATATGGATATAATCCTATATACATGAACATATATATATCCATGTTTTTGACATTAATTCCAAAATATGTTTTGTTAAAAATACCAAAACATAAAACACATGAATAAGTGAGTCAAAACTAAGTTTGTCTAGGAAATTAAGCATGCATGTATATAGAACAAATCTAATATACATTAAACTATTTAAACTTGTTTTGAATCTATCTATTCATGCAAACCAAGATCGGTTAAACCTAAAACCGAAAAAACAAAAAACCAATATTCAAAACATGAAACGTGTGTGTTTTGTGAACTTGAGCATATCATACTATTCTAATCTTTACAATTTGGATCTAAACACAAAACTAAACTACGTACCGAAGTCTTCTTGTAGAGCGCAATCTCCAAGCCGACTCGATCCAAAACACTTTGATCCACCGAGCAAGTGCTATATATGATCTTTAACGCTCGGGCCCTTGAATCAACATGTGAAAGCTTCCAAATCTTCTTGTTGAAGCTAATCACCTAATAATAACTTGATTAATGATCTGAAACTAAAATCACAATATTATTAGTACACAAACTACATGAGTTAATCATTATCAAAACTAGAGTGGAAGGTCTCTGGGCCAACAGGCATCTTGCCTTTATCTTCGCTGGATAGGCGAGCCTGTGGCGTAGCTACGCCTAAAGCTTCATATGGAGCTTTCTGTTTTGGCCTCCACATCTGCTTTGGAAGAGGAGACTTAGGTTCGCAGGGAACCTGGCTAGCCTCGCGCGAGGCTGAGGAGAGTTGGGAGGAGACTCCTTTCGGTTTCTGCTCCGAAATCTTGGCCATTAAGACCTTCCTACGCTTCCGTGTGTGGAGCACTAGACAACCTTTAGAGAGGAGTTCTTTGAATTTTCCTTGGTCGAAATGAATGACCAGGTTTTCGAAGGTAACGGGCTCAGGATGCTGACCGATGCATTGCGACGCCATCTCCTTGTTGCTCCGGAAGACTGATTGATACACAATATTGCATATTTTACCACATAATCCCCATGCATATTGCAAATAAATATATGATTTTTACTCATCTTCTCTATATTTTTACAGGTCCACAACTGAAATGAGAGAAAGCCCAATAATTACTTTAATTAGCAATAATTAAAGAGATTAATTCCGAGCCCAAGATAAAGCCCAAGTTTAAATCCAGGATCCAGAGAATCTACGTAACAACTCAAGATTCTAGAAGGCCACGTGGATAACAACCTCGCAACCAACTCACAACAGAAAGTTGTTGCCCAACAGAGTCAGTTAAGCCGCAATTTCTGGGATTTTCCCGCCAAATTGCGGCAAAGATAAGGTTGTTGGATCCCGGATTTTGCGCCAACAACCTGGATCTCGAAGCTTCTCTCTGAGCCCTATAAATACTTCACTTGGACCTGCGAGCAAAGAGAGAATGGAGAAGAGAGGAGAAAGTAGTAGATGCTTGTAATTTTTGTAGGTTTTTCTCTAGTTTTAGTTCTTTAGACCCTCTTCTTCTTCCCTAGAAATTTGTAAAGAGAGAGTTTGTAAGAGAGAGAAAGCTTGTGTACACCAAGGAGTGACAACTTGTGAAGTAAGGATTCATCCATTCTCTTCTCTCTACTCTTGCATTTTCTAGTTTACTTGCTTTCTTTATTTCTTTCTTTACTTTCTTGCAATTTAATTCATGCTTTGTTTTACTTTCCTTATGGCTTGTAGCTAACTTTTCTACATGTACTAGTTAACCACTAACCTTACTAACTACTAACTCATAGGTGATTGCTATCTTTAATCTTGCAAGTTGGATGGTCTTCTCTTCTCCGATGGTTAAACCCCCGTCATCCAAGTGAGAAAGTAATTAGATCAACACGCAAGACGAATCTATGTCGATGAATCAACATGAGGCGCGCATTCACTATCACGGAGTTTAGTAAGTTTTGGCAAGGTAGTAAGGTTAGCTAGTCATGGCTTTTTCATTCTAAAGTTTTCATTCTTTTAGTTTTAGTTCCAAAGCAAATCTCTTCTTGATTTCTTTTCCGATTATTTCCATTATGAACATATCCATCCATTCTTTCATTTCTTCTTCATTGTTTTATTCTTCATTCTTTTAAGCATAGAAGAATTCTCGTTTTACATCTTCACTACCTATCGTAAAGCTTCCATCGCGAGCTCTCCCTGAGAATCGACTCGGTATAGCCCTATACTATAACGGAGATAAGAAAGGGTATATCAATCATCTTTCATACATTGTGGAGTGATCAAAGCACTTGAGGTTGTTTCTAACCTTAACTCTCTTTCCATTGAATACATATATTTGTGCTCTTTTACACTCCATAATACAACACCTTTCTCGTCTAATCAATTTTTTGCGCCGTTGCCGGGGAGAGCAACGTTTTAGGTTTAAAGTGAAGAACTAAACGAATCTTCTTCTCTGTTGCAGGTTACAGGTTGAAGAAAATAGGAACTTTGCATTGCAGTGACATATAAGTGGACCTGGGCCTCTGCTCTCGAAAGCAGAGACCAAGATCCCTCCAAATTGCCGCAAAATCCTGGCTTTTGCTGCAAATTTGCGGCAATAAGGAGTGCACTACTGATCATTTTTCTGCAGGGTCTCTGATTCTGCAAAATACTTCTGCTGCATTACTTAATTTCCTGTATTATTCACCCTATACCTGCTTAATAAAGTCAACAGTAAAAAATTGGTTGTAATCGTTAAAGTTGATTAGACATTTGCATTTCTAGACACGTGTCTTTTCAATTCATTTACTTTTACTGTTGAAGAGTGCTAGATACAAGGTACGTAAGCATTGCATGTAGACTAGGAATATCTCTTGCTTGATTTTCATGCTTTGAGTGAATCCTTGTTATCTATCTTGTACACTTGCACAATTCAATTTTAAGGGCATAACCGATAAATAAGATAAGGTGGGGAGTTCATTACCCTTTCCTTAGCCCGAAAATCACAATCCGAGCACTCACTAACCCAAACCTAATTTAATAAAAAAAGTAGACGTTGGCCCTAGGGACATCTCGGACTCACTTAGGAGATTATCCTAAGGGGGAAAAGTGTTGGAATTTAACTCTTGCAAAATCAGTGTCTAGGAAAGGGATTGAGGGCCGAAAGCCCGAAGGTTGTTGGTTACTTAATTAAGGAACGTCTCTGACGGAAAACCTCCCAACAACCTTGACCTTTCCTGGCTGATTAGCTTGCGGTCAAAGTCTACACTAAACCTCCCGTGGACGGTCTAATCAGTTAGGAGTCGTCTAGGTCATAGGTCTACCCTAACTTAGGTTAGAATTTTTTCTTTTTTATTTGTTTATTTTGTTTCTTTTTGATTGTGATTTTTTTTGTGTGAAATGGCATTCAATAATAATAATTCTTTCCATCCTAATAATAATCCATATTTCACACTGACTTCATATTCGGATAATTCCAACCCGGTGTCTTACAATATGCACCAACCACATACGCCGGGTTGGCCTTATCCGAATCAATATAACCCATACCCCCCATCTAATAACTATAATTTCCAAAATAATTTCAACTCTTCACCAAGTAATTGGGGATTCACGTACCCCGAGTCAAATTCTCAAACTCCTTGTCCACCATATCCACCAAGTCCACAATATCCACAACATCCATTTCCCGATTTTGCTTCTCATACTCCTTTTTCTGAACCACCAATTGAAGAAAAATCTGAGTTACTAAGGAGTTTAGAAGCCAATTTACAGAGAGTCGAGCAAAAACTTCAAGAACCATTTGCCTCTCCAATTCCACAGTATTTTCAAGAGTCTTACTCAGTTCCACCATTTCATAATGAACAACCATTTACCTTGGAAACGAGTAAAGAACTCTTGTGTGAGTCCAAGCTTCAATCTACACACATTTGTGACTCACATTATTCACAAACTTTCCAAAGTCAAGATTCTTATACTCCCATTCTAGAGCAGCCATCTGTAGAAATATCACGTTTAAAAAAGAGTATAGACATCTTGCAAGAGTCTTTGTTACAATATCAAACAACACGTGCCGAGTCTTTCAATAAGGAGGATGAACAATTGAGTCAATTGGTTAACATCTATAGGAATGAGGAAACTCTATCTTATCAACCTTTGACCAATTCAATTATGCCACACTCTATTGATATGACTCAAGACTCTTGTCATTTTGGAAATCCAGATTCAATTTCAGAACACTCATCTGAACTTGTCCATCCCATTGACATTTTGGCAAGTTTTCCTTTTCCTGAAATTGAACTTGAGTGTGAATATGATCCTGAACTTCCACTTGATGATTCAATTCTACTTCCTGATTCAATTATGACTCCAGTGTCTTCACATGATTTCACTTCATTTCCCGAGTCAGTATTGGATCCAGTGCCTGTCCATTGTGAAATTGAATCACCAATCATTTATGATGATCATATTGAACTTGACCAATTCCATACTTTTGAAAGTCCCATTGATAAATTGGCAAGTTCACTTTTTTGTGGAATTGAACTACATGAGAATGTGATCTTGAACCCCAACTTCGTGATTCAATCTTTTTCCTGATTCAATAATGACTCCGGTATCTTTACCTGACTGCAATCTTTTCCCAGAGTCGACATTGGATCCTTTCCCAATTCATAATGAAGTTGAATCACCCATCTTAGAGGATCATGTTGAACTTGACCAATTCTATACTTTTGAAAATTTCATTGACAAATTGGCAAGTTTTCCATTTTTTGAACTCCATGAGGAATGTGACCTTAATTCTCACAATCTCTTTCCTTCTGAAACTGATTGTACAATTCTAGCAGAAGATGTTGACCTTAGTTTTGAAGAATTGTATGGCGACGAGCTTGAATTTCTTAATATTGGAAGTAAAGAGATATCACCTATAGTAGGTCACATTCCATCATTGGAAAATGATTGTGGACTTGAGCTTCATTTTCTTGACTTGGACCCAATTCCTGAACTCACTTCGACTCTTGAACCTTTACTTGACTTAATTCACCTTCCTGAGTCGGTATTAGTTCCTGTCTTTCCTGAGTCCAAGTCATCCCTTCTATCATTTTATACTCCATTCTGGGACAGGGTAGTTGACAAATTTGACTCAGAAATTTATTATGGAAAATGGAAATTAGATGGGGTCATGTACTTAATAAAGATCCTTCATGGATTCATCTTTTTAGTGGGTCATATTCATGATATTTCTGGTGGGTTCCTCAAAACCCAAAGTAAAGTTGATTGGCCATGTTTCGTGGACCAATCAGGCCGCCACCGGAACCACCACCTTGAGGTAATTTTTTCCTTCCCTCTCTATTTGTTTCATGCATACATATATCACGATGCATTGAGGACAATGCATGAGATAAGTGTGGGGGAGGGTTTACTAACATAAAGTTTTTAGATTTTCTTTCTTTTACATTTCTTTTAAAATAGAAATAAAATTAAAAAAAATTAAAAAAAAACTTTTTGAAATAAGAGACAAAGTTTTGATCTATTTTTAAGAAAATTAAGATGTATCTTAGAAATTAAGAAAGCCTTAATTATGACATCTTAAACCTAGTTGAAATAATAGATCTTGTTTGAAATTATAGGCTAAGTAAGTAAATTGGTGAGATATTTCTATCTTGAATTTTTTGCCTTAGATAGTATGCACTTCACACTTACACATTTTTGGGATGAAAACAAAGACCAAAATGCCATAAAAATAAAGAAAAAAGAAAAAAAATGTATATATATAAATAAAACATCACTTATTAAGCTGGATAATTGTGCCTCAAGAAGCATGATTATTCACGCCTAACGGTGGTAAAGGAAATAAATAATCCCCTTTAGTTTCATGGCCTTTTTCACTCGAGTCCTTAAACCCGAGGGATGTTTTCTCATCTGGTGCCCTAAGACCAACTGGTTTGGGAGTCATCGGTTAAAGGCTCGTTACAAGGGTGAACTAGAAAGCTAAACTAAGGGAAAAAAAAGAGAAAAGAAAATAAATATATATAAATAAATGGCTTGATGGTTAGAGTTGAAATCCCAGAAATCTTCACTGTCACGGTGTGCATACTATCTAGGTTTTATGAAAGATAAAAGTATTCAATCCAATTTTGAATTCTTACCTTAATTGAAGACAAGATCTTGCATAGAGACTAAGTTTAAGAAAGAATGATTATAGGTGGACTTATGACCTAAGATCACTTATATTTTTGCAAAATAGTTTGAAAACATGTCTCTCTTTCAAAATGGATTTTCAAAACACTAACATTTGTCTTCTTTCTTTATGGATTTTGTGGGTGTAATCCGCTGAAAACCCTCAGGAGACAACACTCCTCCTCTAGGGTAACCTAGAGGTTTAACGGCTTGTTGCACACGCTCAGTGCAATCGCGTCACCTGCGAAAGTGGTGTAATAAAATTGGTAGTATAGTTTTTCTTTTTCTTTGTTTTGCTCGGGACGAGCAAAAGAATAAGTGTGGGGGTGTGATTGATACACAATATTGCATATTTTACCACATAATCCCCATGCATATTGCAAATAAATATATGATTTTCTACTCATCTTCTCTATATTTTTACAGGTCCACAACTGAAATGAGAGAAAGCCCAATAATCACTTTAATTAGCAATAATTAAAGAGATTAATTCCAAGCCCAAGATAAAGCCCAAGTTTAAACCCAGGATCCAGAGAATTCTACGTAACAACTCAAGATTCTAGAAGGCCACGTGGATAACAACCTCGCAACCAACTCACAACAGAAAGTTGTTGCCCAACAGAGTCAGTTAAGCCGCAATTTCTGGGATTTTCCCGCCAAATTGCGACAAAGATAAGGTTGTTGGATCCCGGATTTTGCGCCAACAACCTGGATCTCGAAGCTTCTCTCTGAGCCCTATAAATACTTCACTTGGACCTGCGAGCAAAGAGAGAATGGAGAAGAGAGGAGAAATTAGTAGATGCTTGTAATTTTTGTAGGTTTTTCTCTAGGTTTTAGTTCTTTAGACCCTCTTCTTCTTCCCTAGAAATTTTGTAAAGAGAGAGTTTGTAAGAGAGAGAAAGCTTGTGTACACCAAGGAGTGACAACTTGTGAAGTAAGGATTCATCCATTCTCTTCTCTCTACTCTTGCATTTTCTAGTTTACTTGCTTTCTTTATTTCTTGCTTTACTTTCTTGCAATTTAATTCATGCTTTGTTTTACTTTCCTTATGGCTTGTAGCTAACTTTTCTACATGTACTAGTTAACCACTAACCTTGCTAACTACTAACTCATGGGTGATTGCTATCTTTAATCTTGCAAGTTGGATGGTCTTCTCTTCTCCGATGGGTTAAACCCCCGTCATCCAAGTGAGAAAGTAATTAGATCAACACGCAAGACGAATCTATGCCGATGAATCAACATGAGGCGCGCATTCACTATCACGGAGTTTAGTAAGTTTTGGCAAGGTAGTAAGGTTAGCTAGTCATGGCTTTTTCATTCTAAAGTTTTCATTCTTTTAGTTTTAGTTCCAAAGCAAATCTCTTCTTGATTTCTTTTCCGATTATTTCCATTATGAACATATCCATCCATTCTTTCATTTCTTCTTCATTGTTTTATTCTTCATTCTTTTAAGCATAGAAGAATTCTCGTTTTACATCTTCACTACCTATCGTAAAGCTTCCATCGCGAGCTCTCCCTGAGAATCGACTCGGTATAGCCCTATGCTATAACGGAGATAAGAAAGGGTATATCAATCATCTTTCATACATTGTGGAGTGATCAAAGCACTTGAGGTTGTTTCTAAACCTTAACTCTCTTTCCATTGAACATATATTTGTGCTCTTTTACACTCCATAATACAACACCTTTCTCGTCTAATCAAAGACAGTATTCCCCAGCGGAGTCGCCATCTTGTTTTCTATTGATTTTGCGAAGGGGAAAACTTACAAAAAAAGTGTCGAGGAGCTAAATTACAAGTAATTCTTTACAGTAAGAAGAGTACAGGTAGATCTCCTCTGAGATTTCTATGGAAGTGTGCCGGTAGGAATCTGATCAGCGCGCGATCACTTTATCCCTCTGATGATGCGATTAGTCAGATGCTCGGACTGCCACCTGATGGGATTCCCTTCTCGCTTGGTTCAGGGAATCGGAGAACAGAAGGTCGGTAGAGCCCTCTTGTTACTTCTTGAGCTACCTCCACTTAGGAATTCCTTCTCGCCTGGTTTCGAAGATTCCTTGAAGGGGAGGAAGATTTTAGGGTATTAGCACCCTGATTAGAGAAGTAATTCTCTGTGTTCTTGGAAGCAAGAGAGTAGATTTTCGATCTCCTCTCTATCCTTAGCCGTTTCTCCTCTTTTTTTCCGGCCTCTGATAAGCTATTTATAGGGAGGAATAGGGGTATAATTGCTCTGAAAATCTGGAAACAGATTGAGTCAATCTGTTTTACATCTAGAAAGTAGCCTTATCGCGAGGCTAGAGATAGCTTTCGCGAAGCTAGGAATGGCAAGTAGCGCTGATCTCTTGATCCGCTCTGCTAAATGAGGGATGCTCCCTTAATTCTTTTCAAATAACAAAAAAATCTCCCCTGATCTTCTCACTTGATTGGGAGAGTCAAAAGATGATGGCAAGCAACTGCTAAATTTGATCTCAATTAGATTTAATCTCATCTAGAGATTTGATTGGTCAAAGGTGACCATAAGAGACCCGGAGTGGAATCGTCGCGTTGAGCTCATGGTGGCGCTAGGAGAAGCGTCTGGCGAAGTTAAAAGAAAGCTCTTCAGCGGAGCTGGGTAAGACTTGTGGCGAAGCTACCATTCAACCTTTCGCGCAGCTGCGTGGGGCTTTGAGCGAAGTTAACTTTCTACGGAGTTAACTGGGCGTCTCTGTGCGAAGTTGTAAGTTAGCTCACATCGAGGCCGTGAAGGAGCTTCCTGCGATGCTAAGCAACTCTGGCTTCTTATGCGAGACTTATCTCGTGGGCTTGTGCGAGACTAAGTGTTGAGCTCACTTAATTTCTCTGCAACTGCTTGGGCCTTCTCACGGGCTTTTAAGGACGGCCTCGGTGTATTGTCTGCTTAAATGGATCAGTAGAGTTCAAGTTGCTGATTCGTCCCCTTTGAGATGGGTGAAGAACTGGTCGTCGGCTTGTCTGTCACTTGTCTTTTGTAGATGTCAACAAGTTAGACCTCGTTCAGGCCAGTTAGGAATCTTGTCTTTTTTAGAGTGTCAACAATCAGTTGTCAAGTGATACAGACAGGTGTTAGGTATTAGCATGTATCAAGTAATAGCATGTCAAGTGTTAACATATCGAGCATGTGCATAGCAAGCGATAGAGTAATAACTGAACACAATCAAGCGGAGCAGAGTAAGCTGAAGGTACAAGAGCAAACAGTGTTCAACACTAGAGCGCCTGATAAGGTTACCGAGACGACTCGGCTTAAAGCGCGAGTAGAAAATCCGGCATCATCTCGCCTAGAAGAATCTAGTGGTAAAGCGTTGAGCGCTAAGCATGCCTACCAGGCGGAGCTGAAAGACCTGATGGTCTGAGCGCACTTATCTTTCGAGGTAGTGGGCGGGAGCTCGAAGATTAAAGTATGCTCAGGGTCTAAGCGCACTCTCGGTAGGTACTACGAAACCCATAAGGGTACAGGCCTAGATCCATTGGATAGCCATCCCGGGATTGGGCATAAACCCAGAGTCGGTACGAGATTACCTGCACAAGATGTTAGTAACACACGAGCATACATACAAACGTGATAATATCTAGACTACCGTGGAGTGGAGAAGACCGGAGGCTGATAGGGCCCAGAGGCCAAGTGAAAAGCCCGAAAGCTGAAGGGCTCGGAGGCCAAATAGAGAGCCCGGAGGCTAACGCCACGAAGGTCGGCCACGCATGGTATAAAGCAGTAAAGAGAGTACATCTCAGCCATGGTATATGTATGCAAGAAGTATACTACCCTAATACAAGCATTCGTCACAAGCATATGCAAGTACAATCATGGGCACTCGGCAACATACAAATACAGGGGACACAGCCCAATACAAAATACATATAAGTACAGAATAAAATACACGTCGATCCGACGGAACGGGAAAAACCAAAAGGAGGCGAGGACACTCTCCTAAATCTTCGAAAATGTCGAAAACTCCGAAATCCTCGAACTCGCGAACGCGCCAAAAATATAATAAAATATTTATATAATTATTTTAGAAAAAGAAAGAGAAGAGGAAAGAGAGAAAAGAGAGAAAGAGTTAGAGAGAAAAAGAGAGGTAGAGCGAAAGTCTAGAGAGAGATAGGGAGATTTAGAGAGAGAAAGGGGAGTTAGAGAGAGTAAGAGAGAGGAACTGAGGAGAGAGAAAGAGAAACAGTAGAGAGAGGTAAGAGAGTAGAGAGAGCTGCGAGAGAAGGTCGGGGCTGCTCACGCAACGCCTGATCAAGGAGGGCCCATGGGGAACCGTGGGCCCAGGGGAGCCTGGCCAGCCCTCTACCGACCAAGGAGCTGGCCGGCGATGGCCTTGGCCGCCGGCGGCGTCCACTAGAGAAGGGGAGGGGGAAGAGAGACAAGGGGAGAAGAGAGAGAGAGAGAGGGACAGCTTGGAGAGAGAGAAGAGGGAGAGAGGGCGACAGCCCCCTCCTCTGCCCACGCACAGTGGGCCGGGGGCCCCCTGGCCGAGCACGGCTGGCGGCACCAGCCCCAGGTGGCGTCGGCCACCCAAAGAAAAGAAAAATAAAGTAAAGAAGAAAAAAAAAGGAAGAAGAAAAGGAAAAGAAAAGAAAAGAAGAAGAAAAAGGAAAGAGAAAGAGAAGGGCTTTACCGGAGTTGGAATGGTCTCCAGTGGAGTTCTGGTCAGAGTTGGTGTCACCCAAAGTGGTGACCGAATCTTGGGGAGGAAGAGAGAGAGAGAGATAGAGTGAGGGAAAAGGAAATTAGAGAGAGTTAGAGAGAGGGTAAAAGGGAGAAGAAAAAGAGAGGAAGGGAAATGGGTGAGAAGGGGAGGAGAACTTGGGGGAAGAAGGAGAAGGATATGCGGTCGTTGGCGCCAGGGGAGAAGAAGAAAGATGGAAAGAAAGAGAAAAAGAAAGAAAAGGAAAAGGAAAAGGAAAAGGAAAAGGAAAAGAAAAATAAAATAAAAAGAAAAGGGGGAAGATATTTTAGGTGTTATGTGGTAGAGAATTTTTGGGAAAAAAAAGAAAAGAAAGAAAAAAGGAAAATAGAGAAAATGGAGTGGATGGAAAAAATTGAGAAGGAAAGAAAAAGAAAGAAAAGAAAAATAGATAGATAATACTCCGGATCTAGGAAAATCTCAAAAACACCGAAAACGCCAAAAAATTAGACTGATCCGGAGAGATCTTGAAAAAATTTTAAAAATAGTAAATATTATTTTAAGGTATATGGTGAAATCAGTTTACAGAAATAAATTCCCGTTTTCATATTAAATTTTAGAGTCAACCGTCGATACCGGTCTACACTAGTTCGGCCAAATTTTGATAAATTCTAAAAAATCTCAGAAAATGTATTAGAAGAGAAAATATGATTCTAAAATCAATGTGAAAGCGAATTCAGAAATTCAATTTCAATTGTAAACTAAAAATCCTGGAATTCGCCAGCAATACTGGCCGAAACCAAATCCGATGGAATTTTGATAAATTCTCAGAAAAAGTATTTAGATAGAAAATGTGATTTTAAAAAATAATGTGAAAAGCTATTTCTAGTAATTCAACTCCGTTTGTAAATTAAAAAAAAATCTGAGAATCAATCAGCGGTACTGGTCGACACCGGTTTTGAAGATTTACAACTTAATTCAAGAAAATTCCAGAAAATCATGAAAAATCTAGAATATTGGAAAACGATGTTTAAAACTGAAATCGATAAAATCTGAATACCAGAAAGAACAAATCGATCAATACCCTAGGATCGGGTCCCCGGTTCAGACTAGAGCCGACTCCGAGTCTACGAATCTAGATCCAAGGCAAAATGATCATATAAATAATTCCTAATACAAAACAAATACGGGAAGTAAATCAAAAAATATGATCAAAAAAATTGAATACGCACTACGTATTCTCGGAGCGGGGTGTTACAGTTTGTATTTGAGTGGGAAAGTTTCGACCTCGAATCCTTCCGGAATGACACAAGTCTATATATAGGAAAATCTTCAAATGAGAAACTTTCTCAAAATAAGGGTGAGAAAATTATATAGGAGCGATTCTGTGAATGATCCGAACCATTCATCTTAATTTACATACTCTAGTTAGGCCACCAATAAAAACTCACACGATTCTGAGTTTTTTACCCATGCATCAAATGGCATCTTATTCTATGGCGAATATAATGTATGTTTTTTAACCTCACTTGTATGGGTAAAATGGTTCAGGATCGCGTGATTTTTTATTGATAGTCTAAATAAAATATGAAGATCATAATGAATGGTTCAGATCATCCACACGATCACTCCTATATGATTTTCTCACGGCCTTTGAGTGAGAAAATTTCTCACACGAAGAGCTCTCTCTCTCTCTCTCTCTTCTCTCTCTCTCTCTCTCTCTCTGCGCGCGCGCGTATTTCAAATCAAATATCAAATCAATTATTTGATGACAACTTGTATACATTATCCATCCATCTAAATATCTATATGTCGTTCCAGCACTTCTAAAATCTCCTGCAGTTGCTTTCCAACATGACAGTGCGTGAGGAGGGCCCTCATCAAAAGGCCAACTTGCCAATTAATTAACAACAAAATTTGAAAAGCAATGGAGAAAGGAAGCAACCTTTAGATGATAATTATGAATTTGTCCACTGGACCCTAACTTTAATTGCTCAAACTTTGTCCAACCAATGAGAATTAGTCCAAATTATGACAAAAATTAGTGAATTGGGCCCCCATAAAGCCGCCCCAACACCCAACCCATCAAGTTTGGATTCTTCTGATGTCTGTTTTAGATTTGAGTCTATATTTGTGTTCGCTTTGAGAAAGGAGAGGCTGATATATATCTAAACTAATTTATATTGTACATTGTAGTGATAGAACTTGATTTTAGATTATTATATTATATGTACAAATCTTAGTTTTAACCCATTGGAGGGCCCGTCACTGTGAGAGATTCCAAAATTATGACCCGGTATTTGGGCAGGAATTATTGGATAAAAGGACCAATGAAATACCAGGATATGTAAAAGTTGATGAAAGAATAAAGCGATGGGGATTTGTCCAGTCATCAATCATTAGGATGTTAATAGTTGCCAATGCCAACTGTTTCTACTGTTTACAAATGGGTGGGTCTCTCTCATCATCCTCAATAATTTTTTTGGTAGAGCTTTTTTAACTTATTGGTCATGCCCGAGAGAGAGAGAGGAACATCAGAGAACATCAGTACACGCGAGTTGGAGTGACAAGGCCTTCACAAGTGCACAGCCCAATTGACTAGCATGTGGATAAGTCGATTACTGAGATCTTCAACTTTCTGTTAGGGTGATTAGACGACTATTGTTTTAACCTAGCCGACTAAATGAAACAAGCTAACTTTCTGTTGGAGAGAATTAGTCAACTATTGAGATTGGAGTAGTTGACTAATGGAGCCAGCTATATATTGAGGGATATTGTTCTCATACTTTGTAACTTGAATTGATTAATTTGAATAAGATCTCTCTCTCCTTTTCTGTCCCGAGGATG
Organism: Agave tequilana; assembly: GCA_038442645.1. NCBI lineage: Eukaryota > Viridiplantae > Streptophyta > Magnoliopsida > Asparagales > Asparagaceae > Agave > Agave tequilana. The sequence goes on along the minus strand of JAVJIF010008451.1, from coordinate 225,014 downwards.
TAGGTAATTGCTGACCTCGTTAAATCCATATTACTCACTTCCTTTCTCGTTTATTTGTTCATGTTGTGTTTATGCTTGTTCTGTAGCAATACTCTGGTTTTTGCACGTAGACTCCAGTGGGTCTCTAACAAGTGGTATCAGAGCTTTCTAGATTTCGATGAGAGTTTCGTTCGGGTGGAGCAAATCTCTTTGTAAACAGTTCGATGGTTTTGTTTGGAGGTAAGATCTGATCTTTATCTATTTTGATTTATTTTCACTAATTGTTTCCGCATTACTTTATTGTGGATCTATTGGAGGAGATAGCCAGGAATAGTCAACCCGCGGTGAATATCGTGAATAGTCATCTGTCAAAGATTGGCGTGGTGAAATTTAACGACACGAACAATTTTAGCATATGGCGATGTCAGGTGATGGATTCGCTGACGATGTTAAACCTCGAACATTCTCTACATTTGGAAGAAAAGCTGGAAGAAACCTCTAAAAAGGACTAAGACAAGATGAATAGGATGGCGTGTGGCGTCAAATGATCTTGTTTAACACAAGATATCAAGTATCATGTGATGACCGAGACTTCAACGAAGAAGATATGAGAGGTCCGAGAAGGCAAGTACTTGACCAAGAGCAAAGAGAATCGCTTGCACCTGAAGAGGAGGATTTATTGCTTCCAATTGAAGAAAAGTATCTCGATCAGCGAATAAATGAAGAACTACATGAAGTTTCTTGCGGATTTAATGTGGTGATCAAGGAGGAGGACAAAGAGTTGATTCTTTTGAGTTCTCTTCCTGATGAGCACTAAGAGACCTTTGTTCTCATCCTAATCAACAATAAACAATCCCTTGGCTACAATGAAGTTTCTTCTACTCTTGTAAATCACGAATTGAGAAGAAAAGACAAAGAGTCCTCTAATAATACATCGACAGAAATATTGACGATAAGAGGCAGGAGTTGAAGTCGAAAAGGCAAAGGTGATCATGGTTAATCAAAGTCCAAAGCTGGTTTCAGATATTTGAAGAATCAGTGTGCCTTCTACAAAGAGTTAGGGCACTGGAAGGTTGATTATCTAAGGATCAAGGATAAGAAGGAGTCGAAGCTCGCAAAGCTCACACAAGTGGTCAATACACAAGCTATTGGTACTTCACAGGCAGGTGGATCGGATTCGAACTCATCGGTATTCTCATTCTCAGTCACTATTCCTACTATTGTCTACTCAAGTGATTCTGCGTGGATACTAGATAGAGGTGCTTCCTTTCATGTGTGTCCCAATAGAAATTGATTTCTAGCTTCGAGAAACTAGATGGTTATTCCTTCGTCATGGATGATGATCGTCCATGTAACATGAAAGGGATAGGTACAGTTCTTATCAAGATATTTGATGGGATGGTGCGAGAATTGAAGAAAGTGAGGTATTTTTCTCAATTGCATAAAAATCTTATCTTAGTTGGTGACTTAGAAGCATTGGGTTTAGAGATAGCTGGTAGAGACGGTATTCTCAAGATTCTTAGAGGCTCGATGGTTGTGATGAAGGGTGTTCGATGCAATAACCTCTACTACTTGAAGGTAATAAGGTTACAGGCAAGTGGCAACTTCTTTTGGTTCAGCTAATGATTGTACCCAGTATGGCACATAAGGCTCGGCACACAGGTGAAAAGTCTCTGCAAGCTCTAACAAAGTAAGATTTGTTGTAAGGTGTCAAGACTTGTAAATTAAAGTTTTGTAAGCAATGTGTCATCGAAAAGAAGACCAAGATGAAATTTAGGACCGTGATTCATTGCACCGAGGGAATTCTTGACTATATTCTCACGGATGTTTGAGGACCTACTAAGATATTATTTATGGGAGATAATCACTACTTTGTGTATTTTATTGTTGATTACTCTAGGAGATATTAGGTATATACCATGAAGCACAAAGAATTAGCCCTAGAGTTGTTTGTGGAGTGAAAAAAATATGGAGAAGAATATGGGAAGAAAGATCAAGGTACTCTATGCAGACAATGGTGGAAAGTACGCTAGTGATCCTTTCCTACAGCTATGTCATGATGAAAGCATAGAAAGACACTTAGAGAAATACCGCAACAAAATGGGATGGTTGAAAAGATAAACATAACCTTACTAGAGAACATTTGTTACATGTTATCCAACGCCAGATTATCGAAATCTTTTTAGGTTGAGGTATTAGCGTATGCGTTCCATCTCGGTAACAAGTTAATTTTGTCTACGATAGGAGGTAAAACTCCTTTGGAAGTTTGATCAGAAAAGTTGCTCAAGACTATAACTCACTTATGGGATTTGGTTGTCTGGCCTATTACCATATCAAGGAAGACATGTTGGGTCCAAGATCGAGAAAATGTGTGTTTATAGGTTTCAAGAAAGATGTGAAAAACTATAAATTTAAGATTCAAAGGACAAGAAGATCATCTTGAGCAGGGATTTTATTTTTGACGGGACTTCAATGGTAAAGCCTATGGACTCTCAGTAGATGAAGAGTGAGAAGACCAATAGGATATCGCAGCAGGTGGAGGGTGAAGCTGCTCTACTATCTTCAGATAGATCAGTATCATTCGAGATCACACTTGAGATGAGATAGAATGGTGATCATGTAGCTGATGAGGATGCTGATGATGATGAGGATCAAGGACAGATTATGAGTAATGTCCAAGATTCTGCAGTTAGAAGAACTCAAAATATCCATGTAAGCCCATTTGGCTCACTACAAACATGATTGTGACCTATACTTTTTCAGTAGTTGAGGAGGCGATCCCATCTACATATAGAAAAGTTGAAATCATATTGGAGTCCAAGATGTGGAAGAATGCCAGGATGAAAGAGATGAAATCTCTTCATAAAAAGACACTTGGGAACTATCAGAGTTGCCCAAGGAAAAAAAGGTTATTGATTGTAAGTGTGTATCCACGTAAAAACAAGGATGTTTAGATGGTGATACTGTACGCTACAAGGTCAGACTGATAGCTAAAGGCTACACGCAGTAAGAAGGTATTGACTACAACGAGGTATTCTCACTTCTTATAAAGCACTCATCGATTCACATATTGTTGGCACTTGTGGTACAGCATGAGTTGAGCTTGATCAGCTCGATGTGAAAACTGTCTTTCTCCATGACGCTTGATGAGGAGATCTTTATATCTCAACCTTCGGGTTCAAGACTGCAGGAAAAGAGAATATGATGTGCAAGTTGAAGCAATCATTTTATGGGCTAAAACAATCGCAAGGCAGTGGTACAAGCATTTCAACAATTTCATTAGAGGTAAGAGGTACACATGAAATCATTATGACCTATGTGTTTACTATAACAAGCTACCGGGTGGATAGTATATTTATCTACTGTTGTATGTAGATGATATACTCATTGCTTTTAAGAGTAGATCCGCTATTAATAACCTAAAGAAACAATTTTCTTCCCAATTTGAAATAAAGAATCTCGGTGAAGCAAAGAAGGTGTTAGGCATGGAGATTGAGAGAGACCGAACAAGTGACATGTTTTTCTTGATATAAAAGGGTATTTGAAAAAGTATTGCAGAAGTTCAACATCAATGATGATACAAAATCTATAAGTACACTGTTGGACCCTCATTTCAATTTAAAAGCTACTGCGTCTCCTACTATTATTGAAAAGCATGAGTATATGTATCATGTACCCCATGCTAGCGCAGTTGGTATTTTAATGTATGCAATAGTGTGTACGAGGCATGATTTATCACAAGTTGTCTCAATGGTTGGCAGCTACATGAACAATCTTGGTGTGGGTCATTAGGAGGTAGTGAAGTGAATTCTATGGTACATCAAAAGTACCAAATGTTAGTTTGGTATTCGAGAAGGATGCTATGGGTAAGAAAGAGTATATCGGATATGTCAATTCTGATTACACGGGAGACCTTGACAAGCATCGGTCTATAACGGGTATGTATTTACATTGTCCCAAGCACCGATAAATTAGTGCTCTATTTTACAGTCTATTGTTACTTTATCTATTATGGCCATGACAAATGCTATGAAGGAAGCAATTTGGCTTCAAGTGCTTGACGACTTGAGGATTGAGCAGAATCTATTGAAGATCAATCGTGATAAAATTAATGCTATCTATTTAGCAAAGAACTAAGTTTATCATGCAAGGCGAAGCACATCGACATCAAGTTCTACTTTGTTTAGGAAATTATTGATGAGATGACATCGAGTTAAAGAAGATTAACACGAAGAAAAATTCTACTGATATGCTTATCATAATTGTTTCGGGGGGGTAACGTTCATGCATTGTAAGCAGTTACACTATATCCTTCAAATTGCTTGAGTTCGATGGGGCTCATTTGGATGAATTATGAATGTATTGATTCCTCAGGCAGGGGGTACGTAGGCAACCACATTAGTGTAGCCGGTTGAATCGACATGGTGCTTTATTGTGTTCTGCTCAAATTTGAGAAATCTTTACCAAGGTGAAGAGTTATGGGAGAAAGTCTAAAACCTTTTGGTAGAGCTTTTTAACTCATTGGTGATGGCAGAGAGAGAAGGACATCAGGGACATCAATATGCGCGAGCTAGAATGACAAAACATGCACTGTGCACAACCCAGTCAACTAGCATATGGATAAGTCAACTACTGACCCAACTTTTTGTTGGGGTGATTAGTCGACTATTGTTTTAGCCTAGTCGGCTAATGAAGCAAGCCAACTTTGGAGAGGATTAGTCAACTACTGAAAGTGGACTAGTCGACTAATGGAGCCAGCCTGGCACTTCTGAGTAGGATTCTGGATTCGTTTCTGATCCGAATTTATATTTATTGATTTTTTTTCTTCGTGAAATTTTTGTCTATATATTGAGGGGTATTTTCCTCTTATTTTGTAACCTGAATTGATTGATTTAAATAAGATTTTTCTTTTTTTTTTGGCTCTAACGACATAAGCAATTACCAAACCTCGTTAAATCTATGTTTCTCACTTTCTTTCTCGTTTATCCGTTCCTGCTGTATTTGTAATTGTTCTATAGTAATACTCTGGTTTTTACTCGTAGACCTCTTATGGGTCCTAGGGGTGCCATCAGATGCGAATTATTCGCAAATCTGCCTCCAGCCCAAATATGGATATTATTTTATCACATATGTCAATATTCGTATTCATATCCGTATCTGAAGATAAGATGCGGATACAGATATGATAAATGCAACATATGATCCATATCTGATTTGATACCTAAAGGTTAAGTGCTTGATAATGATATCTTGTATGGAAGAGAGTACTCTTCAATGTAATGAGGTAATAGATTTTGATATTTTAAGTTGGTGAAAAAGTAATTGGGAAAAGTATCCAATTTTTGCAAGAGTAGCACGAGATATTTTGACCATTTGCCATCAAATGAGGCATTCGAATCGATATTTAGCACCAGTGGCCGTGTAATCTATTGCTATAGAAGCCGAATGACAATGGGTACGGTGAAAGCATTGATATGTACACAATAATATCATAGTATATATTACATTTTATATTATTGTAGATGAGATAAAAGTAATATTAGTATATCCGTTTAGTTTATTTTTAACTGTATCCATTTATACATATCCGATTATTATCTACATCCTATCCGCTAATATCATATATATATATCCAATTTTGGTGGACACAAATATTATTTTTTCACATCTGTCAATATCCGTATCTGTATCCGAAGGTTGAATGTGGATACGGATATGATAAAGACAATATGTGATCCGTATCCGATCCGATGGCATCCCTAACAGGTCCCCAACACAATACAGAAAAATAGGTTTTTTAAGTGATATTGGTGATATACTTTAACTATGTGATATCTTTGTCACAAATCACATGTCATGTCAATTTTCTTATCTAAAGCTTCTCTGCACAGTATCAAATTGTTATAATCAATTAGAAGTGATATATGATGGTTGCCTCTCTAACCTAGAGTATCTCCTTTCCAAATCAAGGGCCAGTTATTTAGTCCGACTCTCACTCCAACCCCCCTCCTCTACTTCTGTCTCGAATTCTCTTCTGATCCTTAATTTTCCTCATATTATTCCTCTCTCAACCAACTTTTTAGACTAGACTCCATCGCCCCCTACAGCTAAGTATGATTCGTAATTGAATTTTGATTTGCAACTCTAACCTATCGTGACAAGGTGATTCTTGACAAGCTGTGGTCCTCAATGGTGACGTTTTTGCTATTGGCCTTTGGAGGCCTCCCTCTTTCCATGTCTAAAAATGTTTCAGACTACTGTCATTTTGTTGGGATTTAGGTCGAACAAATAGTCCCACATCGGCTAGACGGTAATCTTAGGTATATAAGGATTTGGGCAACTCAGCCTAAAAGGCTAGTCTTTTGGGATGGTGCCCTAAGTCCTTCAATTGATATTAGAGTCATCTCCCGAACTTAGTCGTATGTGTGGGTGATGTTCGACGATGTAGATAGATCCCCAATGACGCAAAGGCGCAATAGTCGTGGCCACCCTACTGGCACAAAAAGGCGCAAAAGGCCCCTGTAAAGCTTGGCGCAAAAAGGCGCAATAGGCCCCTGTAAAGCTAGTTGGGTTCTCGAAAATTTGTCAGTAGTGTGCAGGACACTGCTGGGAAGCTCTAATACCACGCGCGGAAAAAAAATTGTATCTCGATGGAACATTTGATCTTCTGATGTGAAGATAGTTGAGCTTGCAGGGAGACTCTTTATTCGAGAGGGAATTGTTGGGATTTGGGTCGAACAAATAGTCCCACAGGATAGATAGTTGAGCTTGCAGGGAGACTCTTTGTTCGAGGGGGAATTGTTGGAATTTGGGTCGAACAAATAGTCCCATAAGGATTTGGGTCGAACAAATAATCCCACATCGGATAGACGTGGGAATTTAGGCAACTCCACCTAAAAGGTTAGTCTTTTGGGATGGTGCCCCCAAGTCGTTCACATTTAGCTTCAATCAAATGATCTTCCTCTGATGATGCAGATGATCTTTTTAATTTGGCATGTCATATTTTCATTATTTTTATGTTCCTTTCATTGCATCCAAAGTTGTGTAATGTAATAGGTATTAAACGTGATAACCAACCAAAAAGGTCCTTGAGAATGGAAGTTAAAGAGTGATGGTACTCTCACCAGTCACCACCCAAGCCAGGTAAAATCCTCGTCTTCGTTCTCTCCTTTTATTTTATTCTATTTCAACATCTGACGTATATCGACAAGTCTAGCATTGCAATGGTAGTTCTAGCCACATATTTGAAAGTATTATCAAGCTCAAAAAGTCATATTTGAGAGTAGCTATACCAAGCTCCACGTATAGTCTCCAGCTTGTTGCCTCTTGACGTCAAATTAGGGATTAAAAATAGGGTTAATTGTAGATACACCTCTGTGCTATAAACACTTGAGCACTAATAACCCCTCAACTTTTATATTAACAGATAAACTCTCTGACTCCTAAACAAAAATTGACTCAAGGAGCCTGTCTGTTAATATTAAAAGCCAGGATATTAGGAATCAGAGGGTATGTCTGGTAATAGAAAAGTTAAAAGATTATTATTGCTCCAGTGTTTTTAGTAAAAGGGGTTTATCTACAATTAACTCTAAAATATAGTGAGAAAGAAAGAAAGAAGACTTCAAGGCTGACATCAGAGCCCCCACTAACTTATCATGCATAAGCCTAGATGACTAAGATACAGATACTAATGCCTGGAACTCTCCCACAATTTTTCGGCACATTTGATATACAGAACTGGAGGAGCAATTATACAAACACAGCACCCACATATTAGGCTCCCTTAATATAAGCAGACTAGATCTAGCAGCATGAACAGTGCATATAATAATTTAAATCTCAATCCGCATCATGTATCAGTCCAGGCAAAATGTTCAGCAAAATGGAAATTGAAAAATGATAATGTTAACCTGAGCGATTTTTCATTACAATTTTATCCAATGAGAGACAGGGAGCAGTTCTAAGCGATCCCGATGTGCTTTCCTGTTTATGAACAAATGAGAAACAGCATAGGACCGACAAGTACAAGCAGGATTCCTTGGTCCCTGGTAAATGTAGAGAGAGTTGTTTCATCCAAATGTGGCTCAAAAAAGAGACTAATTTGAGTATATGAACATTTAACAGAGTTTTAAAAGGCACTGTTAATGGCCATTCAATGCTTTCAACCATAATATGTGAGTTATATCCAATGGTCAGAGATTGATCAATCACTTCAGAAAATAAAAAAACAAAAATATAAAAACAAAAAAAGATAAAACAATGTAAAAGAATGAAACCCACAGGTCATTTCCAGAATCAATCATCCTAGACTGGACCTGGTGATCTCGTAGGCCAAGAAACAAGCTGCATTGGCCGGAACACTGCGAGCCATGGCTGGTCCAAACCCTCGATAAAGTCCCTTAACCCCCTCGAAAGCCAAGATCTTCTTGAAAGCATCCGTAGAGCCTGAGAACTTTGGATTCCTGTAGTCATCCACCTGGAGGGCACTCTTTACAACATCTGTTGGGTAGACGGAGCACCAGAAGGACGCTCCTGCCAGGCCTCCGGCAACAATCAAAGAACCCCTCCCGAGCCCTGAAGTGTCAGATCCACCGGCAAGGTACTGCTTGAGTGCTTCATATACACCAAACATGGCAGCATTTCCAGGTACCTCGCGAGCCAAGGTCGGGACAAGGCCTTTGTATAGGCCCCTCAGACCACCTTCTGATTTGAGGACATGCTTAGCCACATCCATGGGTCCTCCATACTTGACTGCGCCGGTGGAAGAAGCAGACTCTGACAAGGCACTCTGAGCTTGTAGTCTATTTTATTAGAGGGAAAGGGATCAAGTACATTATGTTCACATTGACAGACTTTCAGAATTTCTGAACAGTTTTGACATTAAAGAAAAGTGAAATTATCTAGTAAAATGGATTTTATTGAACCTGGTGGATCACCATGGAAACTTTTGTTAGAATTATTGTTTAGGTACAAATTAGGAAAAAGAAATGGAGTGTTAAAAAAAGAAGTAAAAAAACATACAATCATACAGCTAACTGTGAGCAAAGAAATTAAGAAGGGGGCAAAGAACTGTGAACGGAAAGCTTAATACAGATGAGAACAGTGCCATATAAAAATAATGAGATGTTTTGAAGCATGATGGAATTCAAGAAGTAGACATCCACCTGTATGATATCACATATATAGAAATACAAATAGAATTATTTAGCACATAAACTAAATGGCTAGATATGATGGATTTATGGAATTCTATGACCATTCACATTCGTAGTCATGCTTCAAAGATACGCAAGTCAAACTGAGTTCAAAAGGGCTCTGGTGGAGTGTTGTAAAGGGCATTCCATTATTAGAACTATAGGAAGAATTATATTTCAATTAATCAAGATCTTTGGAGAATTCAGCTATGATATATAGCTGCAAACGCCCAGGTCTAGCTGAGTTCAAAGGCATCAGCCATGGCTCTAAGGGGAATACCGTCACTAGGAGATATATTGGAAGGATTATCAATGGGTTTTTGTTCAAAACATTCAAAGACGCAACTAAGGTCTGTAATTTCTTTTATCCCTCCCCTTTTTTCTCGAGAAATATGCAGGACAGATGCCATTTAGGGCGTGTTTGGATGTAAGGAATTGGCGTGAAGTGAGGAAGTGGGGAAGTATAATTGCTCATTTCCCTATCTATCCAAACACCGGAAAAGGAAAATAAGAAAACTCCTATTTCCCTTTTTCATCTCTCTTTTACACAACCATTTTCTCACTTCCAGAGTGCTACAGTTAATTTTGTGGTCATGTAAATCTCATTTATAATAAGTTATAGTATAAAACAGTTAATTTTTTGGTCATGTAAATCTCATTTGCATTCTAATTACAATCTATTTTTTATTTTTCTTAATTAATTTTTATTTTAATATTATTTTGCGGTCAACTTTGTGGTCAACTTTTCCACTTCCACTTTTCATTACCATCCAAACACCGGAAACGACAAAACATTTTCCAAACCACACTTCCCAACAATCATCCAAACACCAGAAAACTTACTACTCATTTCCCTTTTTCCTAAAGGAAATAAATCTTACTTCCTACTTCCTCACTTCACACCAATTCCTTAAATCCAAACAGACCCTTAGAGAACACCAGAAATATGTAATCAAAAGGATGGATGAATTATTGTTCTCCATCTATCCAGACATCAATCACTTTTAACTTTTTTGTCTATATGAAGGCTTTAACTATAGTTGATTATAGAGAAGCTATAGGAAACAATTAAATGGTAGAAGTAGAACAAGGTAGAGAATGTCGGGATTCATTTACTGCATTTGAAAGTTTAAGAAATTCACAATGTGTTTGATGATATTTTGGAAACAGAAAATGGGTAACTGTTTTTGATAGCGCAAGAATCTGAAGAAATTCTATTGGAATATGAAAGGTTTACAATGAGTATAATGTTCAAAGTTATCACATCTCATTACAATATTAATCATTGAACTCGTCACATCTTCTTCAACCAAGCATCCCTGGCTAGTCATGAATTTGCGATTTTATGACTTTATAGTTAAAGCAAAATTTTGGAACATAAAGAAAGTGACTTATCACAAAAAATAAAATAAGACATTGCAGTTTTTATTCCAATTACTTTAAGACTTGACTTAATTTTAGATGGTTGTTGATAAGACTTCTTGTGCGTCAATTGTAGGAAGGATACATAATGTTGCTTGTCACATGTAAATAAATAGAAAAGGTCAAAGAATACTCTCCTAAACTCACTTTTCCAAGTAGATAAAAGGGAAAACAACAACTAACCTGCACTTAATCAACTCCGTTGGGCATGCGAGAAAGGATACTGCAACCCCAGCGCCAGCCCCGCATACAACCTGCTGGTTCACAGAAAGTGGAGAGCCTGGTTCTGACCTCAGAAAAGCCTCCATTTGCCCCCTCACAGTAAAGAGCAGAGCATTTAAGGCTGCCACAGTGGCAAGGGGGGCTCCCATTCCTTTGTATAAGCCCCCAGGGCCTTCCGCAGCAATTGTCTGCTTCACTGCATCCATGGCACCGGCAAACTTGGGTGGCTGGCCTGGAAGTGGTGCAGGCTGGCTTTGAAGTTTTACCTTGATGGTGTCGAAGGGATGTCCAACAATCAATTGAGCTGCCCCTCCAACAGTTCCAGCACTCAAGTCTTTGGCTATTTCTGCCATCTGTAAATATGTTCAAATCCATAAGGACAGCATTCTACAAGAATATCAAGTCTTCTTTGGGTTTGTTTTTTTTTCCCCTCCAAATTCTCTTAGTGGTTTTCAATTGTAGCGGTCCATCAGGTCAAAAAGAGGTTTAAAAGCTATGAAACTGGTAGTTATCATATAGTATCTAGTAATGCTGTTGCAGATGTACCCTTCCATTAGTGAAGAGCAAAATAGACAACAGTAGAAGGGATTAAAGGACAAGAAAACTCTGTGTGAGAACTTGGTACTACACCTATCCACTTAAAACCCATCCCCCTCTTATTAATAATAATAAGAAATATCATTAACAATTTGCATTAAAGTGGTTATGGCTCTATGTAGTCCCAAATAAAATCCTCTTCTTCCTTTTCCTTTCAACAAATTAACCCCGTCTATCATACCTGGAAACTACAGCATCTCTAGCAAGGAGCATGCTGCATTTTCTCTTGATATGCATATCTTCAAGGAAAGAAATTCTTAACTTTTACACTAATTTTGAGATTTGTGCTATCATGAAAATCAATGGTTTATCATCATCAAGAAGGGGCAGATTGTCGGTTCAAAGTTTTTTTGGTGCTACTAGTCTAAGATTTTCACGAGAGTAACTAATTAGTTTTAGCTATTAACATCTTTATTTGAATGAAATTGAATAGGAATAAAGTGATACTAAGAAGTCTCTAGTGTATCAAGCACAACTTAGTGGAGAATCTTACAGCAAGATTGATGAGCATATGAATGTAAATTGAGTCAATTCTCAACTGACGATTCAAACACAATGCTCAAGACCAAATAGAAGTAAAATATAGCGCAATTGATATTTATCTTAGGATAAAAAATTTGTAAGAAGCTATTAGACTATAGAGTTGGATAAAAGTTCGTAAGAAACTATTTGAATATAGAGTTGAAACGACAATTGAGCTCTAGCATATAGATCGTTTGCAGGCTACAAAACATCTGAATTTAACCTTCAACCCATAGGAATTACATCTTGATATCACATGGAATGAGTAGAAACCACCAATATTCCAAAAGCTATTTGTTGCCACATTGATCTACCAATATGTTATTGACGGAACCACGTTGGAACAATTTAGCTTTGTCTTCAATTCTATTAAATTTGTCTAGTAAAACTAATTTCAATTATAACAATATGAAAAAAAAAATTTAAAATCTTGTTAGGCAACTTTTGACTCTACCACGCTCTAATTAGTGACTTGGTCTACCAAAGTTGAAGCTCCACTAATATGAATTTTGACATAATCATGTTCCATCACTTTTGTCCTTAGTGATTAATATGGTCTACCAACATCAAATTTATCCACCACTTGGCAAAAATATGACCACAGGCGCCCAGCCCAGTTTGTCACCTGACAAGGATCAAGAAGCCATTAGAAAGGATAAAGGAATTTTTTTGTTAAATTTTAGTATTTAAATTGTTGGTAACTGAGTCAGATGATTATTCAGTGTCATTAGGTTTTACTTATTTTTTAGAATTTTTCTATGATTTTTTCAGACTGTTTTAGAGTCTTTTTTCAACTTAGTTCTTATTTCTCTAATTTTTAGTTAGTCACCCATTATCTACTTTCTCTTCCTCGTTGAATTTGTTTATCCATGAAAACTCAACCAAACATGTCCTTTTCTCTTGAAATCAGAACCATGACACAATGTTCTTTTTGCTGCTACTGCTTGTTTTGCTTATGCTGCCACGTGCTGCTGTTTCAGTCCCAATACAGCCCCCGAATCTACAAATAACCCTCTCAAAACCCTTCCAATATAGATCTGAAGCTGTTTTCATGTTTAGACCAAAAAAACTTGTAAACCATCAAAGAACGCATATAATTGTTGTGTTTTCTGCTATATCACAATGTTATAGAGATTTGACGCAGAGAACATGATTTGAACCCAAAGACCTATCCAAAACCCTCAAAATTGGCAAATCAACAAGTCTGAAGGGGAAAAAATCCAATCTCTTTTTGTCATGCAACATACTTAATGTTCAACAATGGCTACCTATGTTGCATGAGAAAGACTACACCAACATGGACACGACATGCTGACACGTGACAAATTCGTAATAATACTAATCACATGTGTATCCGACGCGACACGACCTCATCAACATGGACACCACGCTGACACGCGACAAGTTTGTTAGTACATATCACATGTGTATTCGACACAACACGGCTTCTGTTAGCCCTATTATGTTCTAGGATGATGACTATTCAATAAGCTACTTATGCATTAAAAACTCCGTTTCTAGCATTTTGTGTTCTGATTTAGGTCAAAGCACTTAAATGGAGTTTGAATAGATCAGAGCTCAAATTACAATATCAATTAAGAAGGTGGTGGAAAATTCCGAGCTCAAATTACTCAATTTATCGAGACTATTCAAATTGAAATTAGATTGAAGAGTCAAAGACCGCAAAATCTATTGCAGCTAGAGAACTGAGCCGAAGATTGCTAAATTTACTTAAGATTAATATTTAAAGTAAGAAGAACTAAGACAAGAACTTAATTTGACACTAGATTGCATTTTCATACTTATGCATATATGTTTCGATTTAAAATCAAGAGTGATTTCCCTCAAGATTTGTTAAAATGCCCAGAAGCTTTAAATAAAATTTAAAATATTATTTTGGGCCTATTTACTTTGAATTTTATGTCTATTGAAATTTATACAAACTTTCTCATATTTTTTCAAAAGCATTTAAATCAATTTTTGTGAGTCTTAAGATTTTTATATCAACCACTGGAACATGCGGGTCAAATCGGATGGCAATACTAAAATGTGAAGCAAAAGCAGCACACAAATCGGTCTTCGGGACGATCCAGGTCGTTTGCTAGAGCTCAGTGCTCTTGGCCTGGACGCATATCGCCCGGTGGGGACGTCAAATAATCTGCCAGAGCTCAGTGCTCTCAGCCTGGCGTGGATCGACTGGCATATATGATGCCTGATCATTCAATGATGCCAGTTTCCACCCCCCAACTCTCTGTTGGGTCTCGGATCGACCGCCAGGGTCGATCGCCTAACGCAAAAATCTAATGTTGGATTTTCTGCGGCCGACCGCCAGGGTCAATTTGTTTTCTGCAAAATTTGAAAATGAGTAGGAACTTTTTAAAATACTTTTGAATATTTTATTTGAGTGCACAACACAACTCAATCAACGGTACAATCAATCCTGACCGTTGAGTTTTTACCATACAACCACAGATTGACGGTTGAGTTGGTGTTTTGACTTGAATTAAATTTCTTCGATCAAGCCGATCGACCGCCACACTTCAGTGGTCGACTGAGAGAGTACAGTTTTGTATTTTGAGAAAATATGAACACGAATTTTTGGTCTAAACTTCTTTCACCTACACTTATCTTCTCATACCTATAAATACTACGTTAGTCTTTCAATACCTTTTGGAAAACTCTTATCACTCAAAAAGATTTTGTGCTATATTTTTTTAAGCTTATTTCTTCATTCTTTCAAATAGAATGATTCAATTGTGTTTTCAAGTTTGAAACTGAGAAGTTGGTTTACACTTTGTACTATGCATTCTCAATCTCTTTCAAAGTTCTTATAAATTCTATGTCCAAGCTTTCATATTGATTTTCAAGCATCTAGATCTATAGTGCCAAGTTAAACTTGATCTTTCTTCTTCTTCTTACTAATAGAGCCTCAAAGCTATAATCTTTCTTTGTGATTTGTGCTTTATTGGTTCAACTTGTGAACTTGTGAGGAAATCCTACTACTTGGAAACTGTTGGTGAAAGGTTTAGGTTTCTTTCTGGAAAGGAAGTCGGAAAGGTCTATACTTCTAAAGAAGCAATTATAAAGGTCTAGACTTTACCACAAAGAAAGTTAAAAATGTCTATGTTTCTACTCGCAAAGAAGCAATTGTAAAGATTTAGGCTTCTACTCGGAAAAGAAATTGGTGTAAAGGTCTAAGCTTGAGATTAGTTTGAAATCCTAGAGAAAGAGGCCTCTATATTGGTATTTTGGGTGTCTCACATTCATTGGAGAATGACAGCTTTCGATAACTCTGGCAAAACTTTCAAAAATCTGAGTCAGACTAACTTTTAGGACAACGTTGTCGACAGCCCTATCGATAGCAGCAATAATCCGGGTGTATCCGACCATATCCGATCCGAATTCTGATTTCAGTTTTGATCTAAAACTTTGTATATTTGGTTTTCTTTTATCTGGCTATAAATATAAGATTGTTCCATTGGTTTTAATAACCTTGTATTCAAGCCTCGTATTGAGAGTTTTGAGAGATTTTTGTGTGAGATCCTTGTAAACTCTATTTTTCTTCTCAAGTTAATAAGAATTTCTCCCCATCCTCCTACACAATCTCGTGTTCTTGATTTGTATTCTTTCTCTTGTGGGGATTAAGTTATATTGCTTGCTATGGTAGATCACTCAGTATTTCGCTGCTACTCTTATTGTTTGGTGGTGTTTATCACAACAATTGGTATCGGAGCTATGGCTAGCAAGACAACCACAACGAAGTTAGAGGTGGAGAAATTCGACGAGAAGAATAACTTCATGTTGAGGAAGATGCGAGTAACGGTATTGCTCGTGAATGAGGGCACTCACAAGACCTTACTTGGTGCTGAGAAGAAGTCAACAAAGATGAAGGATAACGAGTGGGTGGATCTCGATGTTGAGCCAAGACCACTATTCCACTATTATACTATGCCTATCAAATGAAGTTCTTTACAGTATAATGAACGAGGAAATAACTGTAGGTTTATGGTGTAAGCTGGAGAGTCTCTACATGACAAAGAGTTTATCCAACAAACTCTTCTTAAAAAAGCAGTTGAATAGTCTTCAGATGAAGGAAGGGACACTGGTTCTACTGCATCTCAATATGTTCAATCAAATTTTGAGCGACATGTTGGCACTAGAGGTGAAACTAAAAGAGAAAACAAATCTCTTCTGTTATTGTCTTCTCTTTCTCAGAGTTATGATCACTTGGCGACCACCATCATATATGAAAAAGAGACAATAGAGTTAGAAGATGTCAGAAAGATGCTGAAGCCAAGATGAGCTAAAGGTCAACATTGCTTTTTGACCGAGGAGCATAGGAAGGGTATGAAAGCGGTCACTGACTGCTTCAAGACCCTATTCATAGGGCTTGATATAAATGAGATTATATTTGGACTCATCAAGGGTGTTCACTAGCCACCACAGCAGCAACGATATGAGGAGCTGCCCAGAGAGGATGAGGAGCACAGAGATGGAGAGGGAGGAGGTGTTGAGGATCCTCATATTTCACAGGAGGAACCCGACAATATTGGTGGTGATGTTGATGCAGTGACACCCCATGTTGTCCCCTTTGATCCTGTTGGTGAGTATCTCATACCATGATCACTTCTACCTTTGTCCCTTTTAGACCATACCTTATTATTTTGTACGTCCATCTTCTTTTGTTGTTGTACTCTAGTTTCTCCATTGGATACACCTGTTCCTCAAGCCTTCGGTGCTCAAGACCAGAATGCGACAAGATAGAATCATGATTTTCTTTTTGTGTTTTGGAAAATTGTGTTTATTTGATGATAGTCTGTACTTTTAAAAAACATACTTGTCTCTTTTGACCCATGGTGGTCCTCATACTTATATTATTGGCTTGTACTTATTATTATTTACACTATTTCTAGTTTGTAATAACCTGTTTAGATGCTACTCATGCTTAAATCCTATTTATATGCATATGATGGATTTTATATTGGTTGGTCTTCCTTGATGAATTATATGTATATGATGGATTTATGTTATGGATTGAATGATTTTCCATCCCCTCTTGATGATGACAAAGGGGAAGAAAATTTGGTGATACATAATGCGTACATATATGGTGATACTTTGGAATTTGGTGATATATACATTTTTTTTGTTGGATATATGCGATACATTGTGAAGACACGTGTATATGTGATATATTATTAAGATACATGTGTATATGTACATTTCCTGATACATGCTTGTGACACATGTGTATATATGTGACATATGTGATATTGAGAATGAATGAGATACACACTTATTTTTGTGATATATGTATTTTGTGCACTCATTCAAGTGTAATAATATGTGTGAGCTATTTTTATTAATATTTGCATACATATATATGATTTTTGTAATTGTGCATCTGTGTGCATGCATGTGCATATTTTTGCACAATTCAGTATTTGCAAAGCTTGTATATATTATATATGTGATCGGACGTCTCAGCAGATTCATTCTGCTGCAAGCCCAGCTAATTGGTGATTTTAGCAAGTTGTGCATGTATATGTGTGATATGAGCTTTATCTTGACAAATTTGTGACACACATATATTTGATAATATCTCTTTTTGATAGTATCAGTGCATATATGCAAGGGAGCAATACATCTCCTCTCTTTATTGATTTATGATGCATATACGTAGGGAGAACCTTGAGATTGACACTCAATTATAATTTTATGCATCTTACTGAGTTATTATCATCAAGGATGAGAATGCTAGCCTTATTGTGTTTTACTTTGATGATGACTATTCATTAAGCTACTTATGCACTAACAACTATTTTTCTAGTTTTTGTGTTTTGATTTGGTCAAAGCGCTTAAACGAAACTTGGATGAATCAAAGCTCAAATTGCAATATTAATTAAGGAGGTTGTGGCATATTTCTAACTCAAGTTACTCAATTTATCGAGATTATTTAAGTTAAAGCGAAATGAAGAGTCAAAAATTGCAAAATCTATTAAAGTTAAAGAATTGAGTCGAAGATTGCTAAATCTACTTAAGATTACTGTGTAAGGTAAGAAAAACTAAGACAAGAACTTAATTTGACATTAAATTGCATTTTCCTACTTGTGCATATATGTTTTGATTTAAAATCAACTGTAATTTCCCTCGAGATTTGTTAAAATGCCCAAAAAATTTAAACTGAATTTAAAATATTATTTGGGCATATTTACTTTGATTTTATGGCTATTGAAATTTATACAAATTTTCTCATATTTTTCAAAGGTATTTAAATTAATTTTTGTGAGCCTAAGATTTTTGGATCGACCGTTGGAACACGTGGGTCGATTGGATGGCAATGCTAAAAAAGTGAAACAAAAGGGCATGCAAAAGCGATCAACCATCGTAGACGATCCAGATCATCTGCCAGAGCTCATTGATCTCAGCTTGACGCGGATCGACCATCGGGGATGATCCAAATCATCCGCCAGAGCTTAGTGCCCTCGCCTGGGCGTAGATCGATTGTCGGGATGATGCGTAATCATCCTCTGATGCCAATCTCCACCCCCAACTCTTTGTTGGGTCTCAGATCAACCGACAGGGTCGATCGCCCAATATAGAAATCTAATTTTGGAATTTTTGCGATCAACCACAAGGTTTGATCTGTTTTCTGCAAATTTTGAAAATTAGTGAGAACTTTTTGAAATACTTTTGAATTTTTATTTGAGTGCACAGTATAAGTCAATCAACAGTACAATCATTTCTGACCGTTGAGTTTTTACTGTACAACCACGGATCAACTGCCAATTATCATTCGATTGACTGCTGGGTTTTGAGTTGAACTGGATTTTTTCGATCAAACCGATTGACCGCCACATTTCAGCGGTCGACCGAAAGCGTATAGTTTTGAATTTTGAGAAGATTTGAATATGAATTTTTAGGTTGAGCTTCTTTCACCTATTCTTATCTTCTCCTTCCTATAAATACTACTTTACACTATTCTTTCAATAACTTTTGAAAAACTCTTAACTCAAAAAGATCTTGTGCTATATTTTTCTTTCTTCAAGCTTATTTCTTCATTCTTTCAATAGAGCGATTCACTTGTATTTTCAAGTTTGTGATTGAGAAGTTGGTTTACAATTTGTACTATGCATTCTCAATCTCCTCCAAAGTTCTTATAGATTCTAGATTCAAACTTCCATCTTAATTTTTAAGTATCAAGATCTATAGTGCTAAATTAAATTTGATCTTACTTCTTCTTACTAATAGAGCTTCAAAGTTGTAATCTTTATTTGTGATTTGTGTTTTATTGATTCTCATCTTATTAGAAAATAAACACAACTTGTGAAAACTTGTGAGGAAAGACAACCACTTAGAAAGTGGGTTGATGAAAGGTCTAGGTTTCTACCTGAAAAAAAAAAGTCGGAAAGGTCTATGCTTCTACCCGCAAAAGAAGCAATTGTAAAGATCTAAGTTTCTACTCGGAAAGAAAGTCGAAAATGTCATGTTTCTGCCCACAAAGAAAGCAATTGTAAAGGCCTAAGCTTCTACCCGGAAAGAAATTCGGTGTAAATGTCTAAGCTTCTACCCGAAAAGAAATTCACCAATAAAGATCGATTTGAAATCCTAGAGAAGGCGCTTCTAGGTAGTGGAGTAGACCGGTCGGTGGCCGAACAATACATCGTTAGCCGACTCTCATTGCTCTATCTCTGTTACTCTCACCCTCTCTCTCTCTCTTACTTGCTTATAAGTATTTGATTATTATTGCTTCACTTGTGTTTACAGCTATATTGTTTCATCAAATGAAAATTGGGTTTTAAATTTTGTAAATTGATTGCAAACCCTATTTACCCCCTCTAGGATTGCCACATTGTTTTTCAGTTTTATGACAGAAGTGCCCATGCTACATAGATGGCTACTATCGCTCATAGGGCTTTAAATTTGGGCTTCCTTGTGCATTCCAAACCTTAAACATACAATAAGAAAGTTCCTTTAATCTTTTGAGCTTGAAGTTTCATCTTCTATATTATTCCCCAAGTTTTCCATAAAAGCGTCATTGGTAAATCATCTTGAGGTATAGTGTTGGTTAATCAACTTGGACTTCTTGAGTAGGTTTTTCACTCTTGTTTAAGTGGAGTTGTGAGATCTCTCATAAACAAAAAAACTGAGTTGTAAAGATTGAAATTTGGAATAGTGAGAAAATCTCATTGCAAGTGTGGAGACTGAATGTAGGTTCGGATTAGGCCAAACCAGGATATATCCTCTTTTCCAATTGCTTATCTCTCTTCTCTCTAGCTCCCTACTTTATCTCCAAATGATCTTGTTCAAGCACTGTATTCAAACTCTGGCATTATTTTTATTGTCTCATTGCATCTTTGTATTTAGTTGCAAACAATCCAATTCACACACCTCCACCCCAGCCCCGCGCCTCCTCTAGGGTTGCGTGCTTGGGGTAACATATATAACATTTTAAAAAATGTACTCATTTCTTATCCAGGCCCTTGGTTGCATTTCTATCAACCATTTCAACAATCTTATTTCAGCTATACTTATTTTTCAAACATGTTTTTATATATATTTCTCAACATTTGATCATAAGGCATGAGACCAGTCTTATAGGCAACTTGTAAGTTCTTTCAACTTCAAAGGTGCTGTTCTACTATCATATAAAACTATAGAGAAGCACTTTTGCGCTTCAATGAGCTTGAAAACAAACTTTGAAGCTAAAAATATCAAAGATGGCTTGAATAACCCTCATCCATTTAGCGAGAAAGAAAGAAGGCTTACGTAATCAAATGAATAATGAAACTCATAATTCAAGCATCGATCTATAGACTGTCAGTTGTAGAGATATCTCAGGTATGCATTGGATACATTCAGATATGTTGATTGCTGGTTAATTTCAGGATAAATCAAAAGTTGCGTTCATATACATCAAGCATTGGAATGTCCATGCAAGCAATACCATCCTCCACAGGTATACTTTCCCCGCTAGAGTATCCATGTTTCACTTTTACACATAAAAACAACTAATTCCCAAAAAGTCCCAACCTTTGCCTGTTAATGTGAGGGCATCTGAATTTCAACCTAGGTGGCTCTGATGCAATGTTAATGTCCTGCCACTACACCAAATGATCAAACACAGTAGTTATGAGGGTTGAACGTCTCAGTATATTCTAACATTATTTATGTCCATGTGACTGCCTAGATGCCCCATCTTCTCTCAAGAAGAACAAGTAACTTCCACCTAAAAGCCCAGAGAAGCAATTTACTAGCTCAACCATCTTATTTTAAAACTATGGAGCTTTTGGTTTGTTGTTGCCAACATTCTCTAGAACAGCTCTACTACCCTGACTTGAGGGTTTGTATGTGCAGATATGGTGGGTAAGTGAACTCTCTAGTTTGTTAAGGTTCTATTAGAGTAGAAATAGTATTAGAGTAGAAATAGGATTTTCTTTATTTTGGTTTCCTTATTTTGATTTCCTACTCCAAGTTGAATATTGTGTGTTATCCTAGCCTTATTAGGATTAGAAGTTGTGATGCCTATATATTTAGGGCATTGCCCACATCAATAATAATATATGGTCTTCTATTTATCTTCTTCCCCTCAAAATAGTATCAGAGCAAAAACTCTAATTTTAGCTTTTCTTGCCCTTTCTTTTGAAAAAAATATATTGTTCATGTGAACAATACCGTGGCAGTACTGTTCACTGTGAACAGTACCGCGTCGTTTTGAAATTGAGTTGTGGCATTTTGGTTGTTATTCTGCCATTCGAAGTCCGATTCGAGTCATTTTTTAAACGTTAGATTCGTGGTAGACTCTTCTACTACTCTGTCCTCTTTTATTGATGATGTTCATTGCACCTGATGATTATATTTGTTAATGCCTGGACTTCTCTGCTAATGATCTATCTGCTTGTGAGCTTTTTCATTGCTTCTTATGGTTGAGTATAGGGATAGTCAAGATAATACTACTCTTAGTACTTTCGCTGACAAATATGTGACTATCAAAATCTGAGTATAATTCTCTAATTCAAAAAATGCATTTAGTTTCTACTTTAGACATTGCTACCTTGGCACATGCAGGTATTTTTTATTTAGCGAGTTCATCACGTTTATCTTGGATCATTGATTCTGGTGTGTCAACCCACATGACTGATAAATCTACAATTTTTTTACTTTTCACACAATATTTTCTATCCCTTCTATAATTTTTGCTTATGGTAGTTCCAAACGTACTGCTAGCATTGACACTGTCAACCTTACTTCTTCTCTCGCACTCATGATGTTAATTATATTCCACAAGTTCCTTTTAATCTTTATACATGTGAGTCATTTGGCCAAAGCTCTTCAGTGTTTTATAACTTTTTCTGTGCTATCATGTACTGTTCAAGAGCTTCAGACGAAAAAGGTGATTGTTAAGAGGTATGAGCAAGATATTCTATATTATCTTCAATACAGTAATCAACCTAAAGAGGGATCTTCTGTTCTGGTATGTAATGAGTTTGCAATCCAGTGACACTTTCGCTTAGGACATGCATCTTTAAAATTAATTAAATCATTATTTTCTTTTGTAAAGAATATCTCTAAACTAGAGTGTGAATCATGTCAGTTTGGTAAACACCATAGAACTTTATTTTCATCTAGAGTAGTTAATCGATGTAGTTCTCCATTTGAAATTGTTCACATTGATATTTGGGGTCTACTCGAGTTAAAAATATATCTGATTTTTCTTATTTTGTAAGTTTTATTGATGAATATTCTTGTATAACTTAGTTATTTTTAATGAAAGATCGCTCTGATATTCTCTCTATTTTTTAAAAATTTCATAAAGAGATTAATACTCAATTTAATTGTTCACTTAAAATTTTAATTTTACGATCTGATAATATTTTGGAATATGTGCAAAATGTTCTTCAAGATTATTATATTTCTCATAGTATAATTCATCAGACTCCGTGTGCTCATACACCTCAACAAAACGATTTTGCTGAAAGAAAAATTGTCATTTACTTGACATTGCTCAGACAATAATGATTCATATGCATGTTTTCAAGTATTTTTGGGCTAAAGTAGTCCTTACTGCTTGTCACGTAATTAATAGAGATCCTTCTTCTGTTTAAAATGGCAAAACTGCTTTCTCAGATCTTTATCCTGAAAAACAACCATTTGAGTTACCTCCAAAAGTTTTTGGTGTATATTTTGTTCAATTCTCAAAAATGGCATGATAAATTAAATCCTCGAGCAGTTCGGTATGTATTTTTAGGATTTTCTCTGGCACAAAGGATATTTTTGAAATCCAGTCAGCAAGAAGTATGTGATTTGTGTGGATATCACTTTCTTTGAGAACAACTTTACTTTTATAGCCTCCATGAGTTCCACTATAAAATCTTCGACCACTCTTATTACTCCTCCGGTACCACTAGAAGAGTCGCCTCCACTTCAAATTTATCAAGGCGCAAGAAGGTTACTATTGAACTTGACAGCTTACTCTCTCATCAGACAATGGCTTTCACTGAAGTGTTTGAGCTTTCCATAGCTCTTTGAAACCCATCATTAATACCCACATACCTCCTCTTTCACTGCAAACCCATTATATACCCTCTTCTCCTCCTTCCTCCCAAACCCATCGACAACACCCAACCACCACCCGCCTGTATCACTGTCGCCCCTAGCAACTGCGTGCTACTCCTAGCACCTGCGCCGCCCGTCTTCTTTTCTTCTCCTTCCTCCTCAGTGTTTTAAATATCGAATATCAGCGATATCCGTCGGCAAAATTATGTACCGGATACCGGGTGATATATCGCGATATGGTACTGAATACCGGTTGATATATCAATAGTAAATACATATAAGACATTATTAAAGAAATAAGTTATTATCTAAACATCATATAAAAACATCACTGAAATACCAAACTGAACATAAAATAAAATAAAACAATCTCTCAAGCAAAAGTAATAATAATTATTCAAATAAGTAACTATAAGAGCCGATATATCGGATATTTCATCTCGGATATCGGCCGATATATCGGCCGCGTAGCTATATATTGGCCAATATCGGTACAAAATGATATCCTATAAATTTTTGCACTATCGTATCGTTTTCAATAAAATACCGGTATATCGGCCGATATACCGGTATATCGGCCGATATTTAAAACAATGATCCTCCTAACCTATCCACTGCTAGAACCTAACCCACAACCGCCGCCTTCGTCTACACCTGCAACCTTTCCGCTTTGCCTCCAAGTTTTTGTCACCTTGTCGATCTCGTCTCGTCGATCTCGTCCAGAAGATTTTGATCAGATCTCATTAGGATCTCAATCTCGCAGTTCCTCATCATTACCCTCTCACTTCACCCGACTTTGACTTCAACCGCCCTAACCGCTATCGACGCCGACTGCCTCTTCACTGTCGTCATCGCCTGCAACTCCTCTCCTCCTCTCGTTGTCACCACAGCTTGTCATCCTGCCATATCCTCGCCGCCATCAGATCAGCGCCTCGAGTTGTAGAGTCAAGAGAACCCTGGTCAATTTGAGTTTAATTAATTGGGTCCAACCCAATAGCAATCTGACCTGACCCTCTAAGTTGTGGCGCCGACCAGAGCTGATCAGAGTAGCAAGTCTTCGACTCGAGCCGAGCCAACCTCGAGCCGACCTTTAGCCATCTCGAGCTGCTGACGTCATCGGCTCTCCGAGCCGACACCGAGTTGACCGAGCCGATCCGAGCCACCAGCTCAGACTGAGCTAACTTAGTGAACAGAGCCGAGTTGACTCATCTCTGACTCGACCTTGACTAAGTCCCAACTTGGCAAATTCAGTCTGGAAGCCATTTTGAGCCCGTTTCAAGTCTGATTCGAACTGGTTTCAAGTCTGATTCGAACCGTTCTCGAGGGGTTGGACTCGTGAAAAACAGAAATACACATCCACGACCATCAGAACACTGAGGTTACCTTAGTATGTACTTTCTTATCTCGATCAGTTATTTTGAGTTTGATAATTCATCTCTTAGTTGTTATCGATTTGACTGCTGCCTACCAAATAAAAGTGAGATTGTGTGATTTTACTCTCCTGTGATATACTAGTTTGATATTGATAGTAGAACTTGCTTGTGTAGTATAAATATTATCTTTAATTGATTCACGATTAAACTAGATTAGTATACGCATGCTCTTTGTTAAACCAATCAGCCGCATTATTAGTTTTGATCATTTCTACCCAATGATTGTAACTTGGTGAAGCGTGAGTTTAATAATATTATTATTGATTTCTGAACACTCGTACATGTTTCACAACAACATAGCACAATTAGCTAGGAATTGCATCTTAAACACTTTTATTTGCATTTAAAATCTAGAACTTTATTCAAAATAAAAATATATAAAATACAAAATACAAAAAAAATAGTTCAACATCTAGTTTAAAGTCGTGTCTTCCCTTACCTTTAGGAGAGTCTAGTCAATCCTCTTCACTCTGATGGATCGGACGAGGAAGCTGAAATTGCCGCAAAACTCAACATCATACTGGCTAAGCTTGATAACATGACCTAATCCTTCGACACCCCAAACTAAAGAATATAAAGCGGTGCTCCAGCTAGTAAACAACCTACGACCGCACACTCACCAGTGCAACCATATGTCAGGCATGACCTCTAACTCGCTATTGATCAAAAAACACCAATGTCTAGACCTCCCCCACCTACACAGCCTCATAGCTCTAGTAGCCTTTCACGCCCACCTAGAAATGATATTAAGGAGAAGAACGTCGAAATAGATAACAGAAACATAGGTCCTAAAATGAAATTTTTCAAGATTAGCACAGGTCATAGATGTAGTCAGTGCCAAGGGTATGGGCATATAACCATCGACTGCACCAGTATTTAAGATTGCTCTTATTAACGGAGTTCTCATTGTACCCCCTAAGTCTGAAAGTACTATTTAAGATTGCTCTTATTAACCGATCGCTACGAATGTTGAAAATCGAGACTGACAAGTTATATGAGCATCTAGCCTCCTTCCCCTGCTCACGAAAAGTATATTTTTGTATTGTGCGCATTCCCAGAGTCAAAAGAAAAGACTACATAAGTTTAATTTCTAGCCATAACTCTATTAAAAGGGCAAATCAGATTCTACCATAACTCTATTTCAGCTATTACATTAATGTATGGCACTCAAACATTTGAACAAACAGCCGACCATGTTTAGATAAACAACAGATGTGGATTCCACTTAACAATGAATAGATGTGTTTTCAACCATTTCTCCTTAAACTGATCTTTGGAAAATTTTCTAGTCCGTCACAATCCTCTCAAGAAATCAAATCTCATTTCTTAATGCAACTGTATTTTCCTTGCTATGGCCATGGGGCTTCTATGTTGATTTCAGGAATCAAATGTTTTCTCAATTTCAGTTGCCTAAATCCTTCCCAGCTAATATATGAGCAATCAAAAATCTGTTCTAGTTGGGAAATTGAGCAAATCTCGTCAAAAACTATATCCTTACTCAAACAATCTCTACCGAGTGTTTCTTTGATGCTAAACAACCAAATACAGCCTGCATTAAGCTTCACTCTAGGACCCAAAACCTAAATCCTAAAATTTTACGTCCTAAAGATCAGAAATAAACCTCAATCATGAAAAGAGAAATTGGAGAAGAGTGGCTACAATTTCAATCAATTAAACAAAATCATAAGAGAATAGAGAAGCAGCATACCGGAACCCAAAATTGCGCAGCTTGCCCTTTGAGCAAAAGGGAGAAGAATGAGGAGGCAAGCAAAGTGAGTGAGCGAGCAAGAGCAGGTAAGAATTTATACAATATGAGATTAGATTTATGAAGCAAATAATAACAATTTCTTAATAAGAGGAGTGAAATTGAAGCCACATGCGGAATTCAAAATGGGATGGGATCTGATAATTGTGATGATACGAGTTTATGGACCACTCACCGTTGGATCTCTTCTTGTTGTTGGATTCCGCCCAAATGAGAGGAGAGAGGGGTTGGTAGTGGAGAATCTTCTCCCCTCTCCTGAACCTGGTGCGGTTTGGAGCGGGTGGCGCTTAAAAATTAAGGCAAGGAAAATTTACATGCAGGGCTCTAGTGGTTGCTTATTTGCTCTTTGGCCCTGTTACTTAACCTTTTCAAATTTCTTAGTTTGGGAAAAGAAAATTATACAAATTCAAGTTGAATAATGCTAATCAGGGATAAGAAACCATTAATTGCTAAAGAGAACTAAAAATAATACAAAGAGAAAATTCTCCTTTTCAACTTTGCCCTAGGGATGGCTAAGGGGACGAATCGGGTCCCTTAGCCCAACGAATGTGTTACGAGACGGGTTCAACCCGTCTCGTAACGAATCTAACGAGACGGGTCAAAGAATCAGCGAACGAATCAGGTATCTTGACTGATTCGTTACCCGAATTCGCCAAGATAGGTTGGACCCCGTGTTGGATTTTTTTATTATTTTATTTTTGAGTCGAGACTTGTCCACAATGGCTCTTTTTTGAGCTGTTGAGGGTTTAGAAAAAATAAATAAAAATACAAGATAGGAGTCCGTAGCTAATTTTTCCCTCTCACACACACATATAATAATATAGGACTTTAAGAAAAGGGGGGTCGAGAAAAAAAAATTTCCCGATCCGATTCGTCTCGTGATTCGTCACAGGACAAATCTGACCCGTCCCACATACACGGGACAGGTCAACCATCTGAACCCGCCCCTATACTGAGCGAATACGGATTGGACCCGTAATCCCCCGTGGGACTCAGACAAGTCGCACAGGGCGAATCGAGGCGGGTCGAAGTGGAGTCGCCCCGCCCCGATAGCCATCCCTACTTTGTCCCCATTTTGTTTTGTCACATCATCAGTCATTTTAGCCTCTAGTTTATACTTGGATGATTATCCAATCAACTAGTCAGTAATCTGACCTTGGCCGAACTTAATGTTTAGGTCAGGTTTTGACTCATGTTTTAAAGATACAATCAGATATGTTGGATGACTATGATGCAAGGATGTCTCTCAGTTGATCTTGATGATGGGTGTGGCAAAGGTATTCTCATAATCAAAGAGTTACTTGAATGGTCAGAGAAGAATAAAGATGTAAAACTCCTACTTATTGTCCTAAAAGCTGGTATCAAGTCTAAGAGAGCACGAGTCAGTCAAATCTACAAGATTAAGGAAAGGATGACAAATCAACGGTCGAGATGTGTTCATTGTCAATCTATGGAGACCTCCAATAAGAGAAGAAGAACAAAGACGTAACATGTTCTAAATATAATCTCAATGGAAGGTTATAGTTGCCATAGCGGCAGCCTACGGTAGAGAGAGAACATTGGGAAGATGACGGAAGATTAAGGTTTAGATGGACTAGTTGTGATATGGTGAGATCATTAAGGAGTCGATGGATCTACCAGAGATTGAGATCGTTGCAGGTTGTTGATGGATCCGTCGATGTTTGAGATCATATGGAGATGGTGAATCTGACATCAGTTGAGATAATACGAAACAAAAGTAATGGATTCAGGAATCAGTACATGAGCAGGAGTCAATGATGGGGTTGACCTCAAAGGAAAACAAATGATGGAAAGGCAAGCAAAGCCAAAGATCAATTGAAGGCCTCAGGGTGACTTGATTGATCTAAGGCCACAGAAAACAAGGAGATTTGTTGAATTTATTGTTCTGTGTTGTAGATTACAGAGATTTCCACGGGTGCATGAAAAATATGCGTCTAAAGGTGTCCAAGAAAAAAGAAAAAAAAACTAGTAGACAATGAACTGATGTTCAACCAGTTGAATGGTTTAAGTGTCTCTATTAGGTGTTAGTAAGTTTATGCATCATCCTTTTCCTAGACAAAAAGAGTTTCTACTCAGTCTCGTTTTAGAGAGGTTATGCCTCTTTTGAGAAAAAATGGACTACTTGAGTTTGAAATTCTCAGGGGAAATCCACTACAAAGTCTCTCATTTGTTGCTTTAGAATCATGATCCATCCGTATTTTGGTTACAATAACAAAATGAATTGTGGATTTGGTCAAATAAATATAGTTTCTCCTTAATATAATTGCTAATTTCTATAGCACATGCCAAAGATTGTCTCTCTTGTTGTTTATGTTGTTTATGTATTCCTTTTGACCTAGTTAAGATGAAAAGATAGATATTATGCACTTATAACATTAGCATATGACTGGAAAGTTTTAGAATAAGCTTTTGTTTTTTGATAGCCAAACAAAGCGGGGGGGAAAAAACTAAAAACAAAAGGAAATTTGTAATGTGATTAATCACTGTCAATTGGCAGTTCAAATTTCCTTTCAGTTTCTTTGAGAGCTAGAGTTTATATAAAAGAGTTACAAGAAAAGCATTTGGATAGAAAATGGAGATGGATTTGGAAGCTGCAGTTGTCTTCACCACAAACTCGGATTACTTGGAGGAGAATTTTGTCTTCGATTTGGACACGCATAAGCCAGTAGAAGCTATATCTTTTCCTTTTCACTCAAGTGTCATGGAAATCCTGCATCACCTCTTTAACTAGCATGGCACAGTGGCTGTTAGAGCAGCATTGGCCCAAGCAATTGCTGCTTTCATCTTCTCGAAAGCGTTGTTGTAGTTGGTGATTGTAGCTTCAGTATCTACAGAAGATTGAAAAGATACATTGCTAATGACAAAATGGACGAAGGGGAATCCCGGCTAATGGACTTAGATAGCCCTCCATTGTCGCTTCCCATGGTAGGCCCAGCAGTGGACCTTTTATGTTGGGGCTGGTTCAAGCACCATGGGAAGACCATGAGATTGTGTTAGAACTTTACCAAGTAGGCCATAAGCCTTTTCCTTGAATTACTAAACTATTGCCGGGTTTTTTACTTGGGCTCGAAGGTCCAGTCTGTTGGGTGGCCATAATAGTTAAGGGAACTGTGTCCATTGCAACGGATATCGGGTTTCCGCAGCGACATAAGACGTGAATCCAAGATAGTGACAGGACTCTGATATCATCGTTGGTCATAGGAAAGGAAGGATCAACAACCGTCATCTTGACTTTTGCACCATTAGGCTTAGAAGGAGCTATTGCCGACAAGGTAACCATTTTAGGGTGGGAGAGGTGATTACAAGGAAAAAGATTGGTGGCCTACACGACCACAATGGTGACAGAACGAATTGATATGCTCATATTCTAAAATCTTCCAGAAATTAGGGATTTCCTCACCTTTGACTCGATATCAGCGTCAGTGACCAAGGGATGCAACAATTAGATCTCCACCAGCAACCCTGGCAAACCTCCCCTTGGACAGCAACTCAGTTCGTTGATCCAACTTGACCAAGCGCTCAAGCTGAGCACCAATCAGTTCCAACACCTCCTAAGTCCACAATATTGGTGGCAGATCGGGCAAGAAGAGCTAAATCCATAGACAAAGGCAAAGATTCTGATGAAGGTTAAAAGGAAGGATCCACAATCGACAGGCAGAGCAACGCCATCGAGAACCCACGACCCCTCCAATGGAACCTTGTCACGATCAAGCGATGACGTGAAGTGAAACACATATAACCCACGATTTATGGGGAAAATTTCCCACTCCTCTTACGGCACCGGCAAGACCTTGGTGAACTTTCTCTGCCAGAATCACATGACCAAGAAACTTGCTGACAGAACAAGCGCTAGACTTGCTTTCATCATTGACAACTTTTTTTGGAGATGGTGACTTTTTGAGGGTAAGCTCGGCAGAGATAGTAGATTCTTCATGAGAGAAGAGAAGTGGAGTTTGGAGTTGGGCATGGGGATTTAGAATGAATCTTTAAAAAGGGGGAGTGGATCTAAAGGGAGGGAGCACGGTAGCCACTGGCGGGGGGTCAGGGACGGGAGGATTGGGGCGATCTCAGCCGAAACCTAGGTATGATCTCAGCCGAAACCCTAATCTGTGTAATTTTCTTATTTATGAGGTTGCAACCGTTTGAGAACGAGTGGTTCCAAATGCAAACCCATTGTGTAAACGAGTCGGGCTTGGTTTTAAATAAATGGATCCAGCAGACTGGGGATCAAGGGACTCTTATTGCATCCGGGCCAATCCAAGCATATTTGTCGCTTGGGCCCTCTACATCAATGTGATCGTCGAGCGTGCTTGTTTGCTTGGGCTTTAATGTTTATTACGTCATTCACATAAGAGGATCCGAGCTAGAACGAGAGGATTAGAGAGGAAAGAAATAAAATTGAGTGAAAACTGCGCTTAAATTCATTTTCCGAACCGTTTTGGCATCCACATTTGAAAAAAGAGAAAAAAATGGAATCAGAGCTGATTCCATCGTAATCCCTTGCCAAGCAAGAGAAAAAAATTCGAAACTTGAAAACTGAAAAGTTACTTATCATGTCAACATTTGAGATTTCATCTCACTTTTCATCTCCATCTTCGAAAAACAATTTGGAGACGGGAGTTTGAATTCTAAACTCAATTACAATTTGGAAAAAGAAAAAAAAACAGAAAGAAAGGGCAAAAAAAAAAAAAGAAAGAAAGAAAAATATTTCTTGGAATTAGGTTTCTGGATGTAGTCCAAGTTTGGGCTTAACCCAGGCCCAGGCTTTGGTAGGAGGAAGCAGGTGGGCAAGGACCAAAAAGAGAGAGAGAGAATGTTACTACTTCTAAGTTTTAGATAGATATCATCTCAGGAGAACACCTGGAAAATACAAGAATGCTTTCAAAAAGTGTTTTTTGTTTCTAAAGTCTTTTGCTTTCGGTCGAGTGAGAAAAAGGAATCATCTCTCCCTGGCTTGCTCGACAGTTTTTTTCTACAGTCAAATCCCAATTCCAAGAAGACCAAATCAGCAACCCAATCCCAACGCCCTGCCATCTAATTAAACAAGAATAACCCTCGAGCCTACCACTTAGCAGCAGTAATACAGCGTGGCTTCTTCAGTCTCTAACAGAGGATCCAATGTTTCTCACTTCCAATCTGCTGTTTTCCTGACGAATAAAATAAATCAGTTCACTTTCGCTGTGCAGAGCTCCCAGTTTCCATGTTTTCTTTCACGTGAAGGACGAAGTAGCCGGGTTAAAAGGTTCAGAATTCAAACCGAACGAGAAGAATGCGCGTAGTAAAACTGATAAAAGTACAGAGAAATTGCAAAATGTCCCTGGACACGAGAAAATTCTCCGCAGACTTAGAAATTTGAGTCACTACATAATAAGGCTATATAAGCCAATAACAATACATATTGGGTTTTAATTTGATAAAAGAGATCTGATACAACATTGGGAAAAATATCATGTGCAAAGACAATAAAAGGGAAAATATATATATATGTAATACATAGGATTCAATATTGTTCGGCCGCAAAACATGTGTTCACAATTCAAATCCCACTGTCCATTCAACATACATGTTTACATTGATGAAAAAGGTGAGGAAAACACTAAAGCGTGTGATAAATACATGTTCACAAATGACAATAATCTTTCAAATGGGAACGGCTAGCAAGGAAGAATTCATTGCTTAATTGATGCAAAAACATTGTCAAGCTCAGAATTTGTATACACAAGAAGCCGGGGCAAAAGTTGAAGATCTGTGTTGCCCATATTGTCATGGTTTCTTCCATTTGAATTTTGATTGTAGTAGTTCAAAAGGGGGAGTTGGCGACCGGCAACCATATTACAAACAAACTGTAGTGGTCAGATTCTGATCTGTACCAAGATCACGACACGTGTTCTGCCTCATCAGAATCTCTCGAAGACAGATGACAAGATGTGCCAACAAAACATCTTCCGAAGCATCATCTCGCTGTTCCCGAGGTCACTCCTCTTTCCGAAGACTCAACTGCCCCGAGACTACTCCTTCTTCTGAGAGCATCGCCATTCTGAGATCGCTTCTTCTCGTCCCAGGAAAGACAGATGCAGCAACCTATCTCTTTGATCATCTTACATTCATGGAGATCGTTGCGCCACCAGATCACCCCTCGTTTCAAACGTGCGATAACTCTTACTCCCACTCAGACTGGTACAAAAAATAGCAGGAATCACTCCTGAAATCAAAAGCACAATCCAGGCCGATACGAAGAAATCTCAACGTGCAAATCATGAGGTTATGGAAATCCGTATGACTCGCACCACAATAATAATTCTCAGGGTATTTATACACTGAGAGTTGGACAAAGATGGAGATCATGAACAACCAATCCAATAGAAAAGAATACAAATCATTTCTTATTGTATCAGAGATTGTAAACAGAGTTCTAACTCTGTGGAGTTCACTATAATCCTTTAAAAAATAGTAAATTCTCTCCATCCTCTCCGTGGTTTTTCTCAAATTGAATTTTCACGTAAAATTTTGTGTCATAGATTACTCTCTATGTGAATCTCTGTTTTACTTTCATTCCTCGCGGTGCGAAAATGATCACTCGATCAATCGCGTTAGTAAATCTCTACCACATTTTGGTACTTTTATTGAGATGTGAGTCCCAATACTCAAGATCTCTCCCCACGCAACCTTCCTCAAAAAGCCTCTTCCGAACTGACGATGACCCTACGCAAGAGAATCACCGACGATGCAACTTTTAAAGGCAAGGCCAAAGCAACCGCTAGGGGCATGACCTCCAAACTAACCATCAATCACTGTGTGTCAAGGGCACTGACTCCATCTCACCACATGAGCCATCTGCCAACATCCAATCATCTAAGAATGCCAGTTCTCTCAGATGCTCTATGAGATGAAGGAACAACAACAGCAATCCGATTATGAGAGAGAACAGATGGTGCTCGACCGCGATAATATCCTCTGTGAGCAAGAGGAGCTGAAGCAACTCAACCAATAGCTCTAGACTCAAGTCGCAGCCCTCCAAAAGAACACCACTCAGGCAGAAGGCAACTCCAAGAGCAGAAGCCCCGAGTCTCCATGCTCTCGACGAGTTGATCCAGAAGCAGATCATGGAGGCTAAGCTGCCTTAGCATCTGATCCGAATCACCCGCCTCCATGACTCTCCTCTCTCCAAAGACATCGTGTGAGTTTCCGAGGAAATTCTCGATTCCCTCCTTCGACAGCTACTCCAGAGCGAGCGATCTAGTTCAGCAAATCCGGCACTTCTAAGACAAATAATGCTCTTACTCCTGCAAAGACTCAGTAATATGCCTTACCTTCCCTTCCCTTCCAGCTTCAAGGGCACAACATCAGAGTTGTTCTACTTCCTGCTGTCGCACTCTCTCTACAACTTCTCGGAGGTCATCGAGGCCTTCCTCACACAGTATGCCTCTCGTCAAGAATCCAAGAGGAGTATCCATCACCTCCTCTTCATCGAGATAAGATCGTGAACAATCTCAGGTCCTACATCAACTTCTTCCAGATCTAGCTAATTAAAGTCTCCAACAGTGAGGAGGTATCTGCACTCGCATTCATCAGTAGTTATAAATCGATCATCCCTGTATAAGCACCTCCTAAAGCACAACGTCGCCAAGATGAGCGATGTCCTTTCTGGAGCATAACCATACATTCAGTTAGAGGAGGCGATGAAGGCTTCCTCCATTCATTCCACGAAGCTAGGCGATGGTGAAAAAGTCAAAATCTACTCATGAAGCTCCCGATAATGCTCTAGACTGACTCCGGGGCAGCCTCCTAACAAGAAGCAAGCGCTCTTTATCCTCCCTCCAAGTCCAAGCTAAAGCTACAGGCCTACAAAACACTTCACTCTATTAAAGCTCCCGGTCAACGAGGTGCTCAACATCTTCAAAGATTAACCATGGGTTAGACGCCCGAGCCTATCCAACAAAATCTCTCACTTCATGGGCTAGAGTACTGCTCCTACATGACTGCACAGGGCACTAAACCATCCATTGTTTGTCACTCCGAAGGTACTTGGAGAAACTAATCCAACAAGCTTTCCTCAAGGAGTACATCCCCATCCCCAAGGCAATTTCCAGACAGCCAAATACACAGCCTCCCCAGGAGCTAAAGTATAAAACTATCGACTGACTTTCCAAATTCTATACACACAGTGTACATCCTTCCAATCCTTTCCTTATGTATTGCATTTATGAATAAAATACTATTCAATGCTTTACCTTTTTATAGTAATCCATCCGTCCATATGCCACGCTGATGGGATTTTCTCCACTTGGAGGCGGCCAAGAAAACCCCCAATTGATGGGATATCCCCCACTCGGAGGCGGTCCCGACGTACATCCAGCCATACGCCTCGATAATGGGATATGCCCCCACTCGGAGGCGGCCAAGAAAACCCTCCGTTGATGGTATATCCCCCACTCGGAGGTGGTTTCGACATCCGTCCATCTATACACCCTGATGATGGGATTTTTCCCACTCGAAGGCAGAATACGACTGCTCCGCTGCTGGGATGTGCCCCCACTCAGAAGATCGTATCTATACACTCCTTGATGGAATGTACCTCCACTCAAAAGTGTCAATGTAGACATGCCTATGGGCCTTTCTCGGTAGTCATACGGGAGCCGAAACTCTCCATGTGGGATGTGTTCCCACTCAGAGTCCCCCCACTATGCTGAGGGATTTCTCCCTCTCAGATCCCCCGTCTGTTGCTCCGTTAATGGGATGTGTCCCCACTTGGAACAAAAACACTAGCCTACATGTTCCCCTCATCTGAACCTACGGGTGGATGAACCCCCGGTAGTTTTCTTCTTTCGGGTTCCTTCCATATTCTAATGATGGGATGTACCCCACTTGGAAGACAACTCCATTGATGGGATATCTCTCGCACGAGAGGACAACTCCGCTGATGGGCTTGCTCCCACGTTGGAGGTATCAAATCGTCGAATGGGTAGGGGCCCCTATCCGGGACAGACACATTCAACCTGTCGATGGATTACCCCAACTTCAGACCAATTTTTGCAGATACAATCGAACTATGGCTATATATATAACTAGGTATATCTATGAGGGTTTTCTTTTTTAGATTATTCCCTCGACGTATCGGTTTCGTATGATTATAACTCCAATTATTCTCTCAAGGATGAGGAGCTATAGGCATGCTTTCCGACTACAAGGACCTTAGGTATGATTTTAAAGTTTGAATGTGCTTAATCTATTTGAGGGCAATTCGGGTTGTATAGGCTCAGACAATGGTGACATGAGATATAAGATATATCTATGAGGGTTTTCTTATTTGGATTATCCCCTCGACATACTAATCTCATGAACTCTTAAACTAAGCTCGTACAACTAGTTATTGCCTGCATTTGCATCTAACGCTTACTTAATGCCTCATTGTATGTTTGTATGTGCATCCTAACAACTTCCAATGTAGTTTGTTGATCCCGAGATGGGGTTTCTCCCACTCGGAGGCAATAACACAACCTCTACTATGCCCCACCAAGACACTCCGTTGTGGGATTTTCCCAGTCGGAGATCGGACTGTATTGCATGGATTTTCTCCTCCTAGAGGCCAAGCTTCGGAAGCTCCACTGTTGGGGTTTTTCCCACTCAGAAGCAAATGCAAATTCAACTCCGTTGTAGGGATTTCTCTCTCTCGGAGGACCAACTCCGATGTAGGGATTTTCCACTCTTGGAGGTTCAAATTCGTAGCTAGGATTTCCCCCGCTCGGAGACAAAACTTGCAGGTACCGCTGCGGGACAAACACCCACTCGGGTACTACACGCCAAGCCAATTCCAAACATCTCGGAGTCAAGCAAATTCTCCAAGCAGACATCCAATTTCAAACAAAACAATTACCAAGAAAGATCCAAATAATATTTCCATTTCGAAATGATTACTACTTTTATCACAGTTTTTGATTACATCCATCTAAATATATACTTTGTTACATCTAACAAGAGTAATACGAGATCTATCACATATTTGTGCTTGCTTTTTTTTAAAAGAAATACAGATAATCTAATCCTATTTGCATGGACTCGCCAACCAAGCTCCTTACGCTAAAGCAAATAAAGATCTACCAGTCAGGGAATGCTTCACGTAGGCGCAATCCTATTATTCACGCCAGCTTTCACAGATCCCAAGGGAAGCCCGTGTAGGCTCTTTCACAAAAGTGAGAGATTTCCTAGATAAGGAATCGCCTCCTTCTCCCCAAACAGAACACACATCCAAGGCAGCCAGATGAATTCCTCCAGGACGTGCAAGAACGTGATGGATCACATCTTAGATCCTCCGTTCCAGACAAGAGGTCAGAGCCTTAGAAGTAGGGATGCTTCATAGGAAGCATCCCCACCCGTGCTTCCTTTCCATGTCTCGCCTTAAGAAAAGAGTCTCTCAGAACTAGAGCCACAAGATTCAGTCCAGAATGAAGAGTGCAAGATAAAATAGATGGAGATGCAATCAGGATCCACCTTCATAACCACCCAAAAAAGTCATCACTCCAGCCATACCCACTACCAGGAGAAAGAGATGTCTGAGAAAATCAAGTCAAAGCTTGAGCCCTCTCGATCTCCCCTGGCAGCAGAACCTCGTCACGGGAACCAATCTGCCATGACAAAGCCATCAAGAGAACCGACACGCCAGCCATCTCCACAGCCTCCATCCTCCCCTCTCCTTCCTCCACCGGACGAAGAAGAAGAGCGATATCGCTACCTATCAAAACAAAAAATTTGGGAGCAGGAAATTCTTGAGAAGAGGTGAGCAAACTTTTTCTAAGATCCACCCTATTTATAGATGAAGAAGCCCAACCACCTCCTATTCAAAACCCCAGCCTCTAAAGAGTCGATTCATATCACGAATCTTACGAGATCCACCTCTACCGCACGATCTCATTCGTCATGAAGTCAAGATCCTGATCATTAATTCGCCAGTTATTCGCACCCGCTTTAATTTCTAAAAAAGCTTAGGATGTGAAAAGGCGTCTTAACGGCTTCCTTTCAGATTGTAAGTAACGCCTCGACTTCTCAAGCCTAAAGATGAATCAGTCTGCTCTACTTCTTCTCTCTGAAACTCAGAGAAAGAGGAAGCGTAGGGGCATCTGTCGTGGTCAGATTCTGATATACACCAGAATCATGTTACGTGTTCCACTTCATCAGAACCTCCGAAGACAAACGAAAAGATGTGCTAGCAAAACATCTCCTCGAAGCATCATCCCGTCGTTCCTGAGGTCACTCTCTCTGTCCCCAAGATCACTCCTCTTTCTGAAGACTCAACTGCCCCGAGACCACTCCTCCTTCTGAGAACATCGCCATCCCGAGGTCGATTCTTCCCGTCCCGGGCAAGACCAATGCAACAACCAACCTCCTTGATCACTGCCTACATTTATGGAGATCGTTATGTCACCAGATCATCCAGCTCATTTCAAACGTGCAACAACTCTTATTCCCACGCAGATTGTTACAGAAATAGGAAGAACCACTCCTGCAATCAATAGCACAATCCATGCCATTACGAAGAAATCTCAAAGCGCAAATTATGCAGTTATGAAAATCCATATGACTCGCATCACCAATAGCGATTCTCAGGGTATTTATACACTGAGAGTTGGACGAAGATGGGGATCATGAACAACCAGTCCAACAGAAAAGAAAACAAATCATTCCTCACTGTATCAGAGATTGTAGACAGAGTTTTAACTCTATAGAGTTCATTGTAACCCTTTGAAAATAGTAAATTCTCTCCCTCTTTCCCGTGATTTTTTTTCCAAATTGGGTTTCTTCGTAACATTTTGTGTCTTAACTTGCTCTTTATGTGAATCTCCGAGTTACTTTCATTCTCCGCAGTGCGAAATTGACCGCTCGATCAATCACGTCGGAAAAATCTCCACCGCACAAACAAATCTTAAGATTTGGAAATAATACAGATTCCTCAGATTGAGATTGGCAAAATGGTAAAATCTTAAACTTAGGCAGAAGCAAAGCCCAAAGTTTCTAACTTTTCTTTTTCCTAATATCACGTGATTTAGGCACATGACAGGCCTGCTTAAATTAAGTCGGGGGTGCCGGCGTAAGATTTATACAGACTGATACACAAAAGTTTGTTTTGGATGGCAGTCAAAGATCCATCACATGAGCTCCTGCTGATCTTTCAGAAAAATTACTTGTTAATTCCCATCATTATCACCACTCTCAACACTCTAAATAGACACAAACCTCACCCTGTTTCACAGCTCAAAACAATCAAATTACTCATCCAAGTCTCTCTCTCTCTCTCTCTCTCTCTCTCTCTCTCTGAGAATCAAGAATGAAGGAAAGAGTGAGGTGTTGGCTGGGAGCTGTGGCCCTGCTGCAGTTGTAGTACTGCTCATGGTTCTGTTTCTTCTCAGTTCTTCATGCTCCCTCAACAATTGTGGAAGAAGTGTAGGTGTAGTTAGTGGAGGAGCAAGGAAGCTGCTATCAGTGAAAACTACAGTAAATCCATCACCAAGTCTCAGCTCTGAGAACCAAATGAGAGCAAGGAAGCAGCCTGTGATGAAGCAAGCAGCAGTGAGCATGAGGAGGATACCACCATCTACTTCCAACCCCACCCAAAACAAGTAAGTAAGGCCCCTCATCTCCTCTCTTTAATCCTTTTGTTATAATTTGGCGAAATTGACGTATTAACTTCAATTTTATATTTCATTTGGCTGCAGGTCTAGGCCTCGGATAGATCAGCCAGGAAAAGTTTGAAATTTCATCAGCACTAGTTACAGAGATGAAGAGTAGAGACAGTTGTAGGATCAAGTAAACACAGTGATACAGTTTGTAGTTTTTGCAATTTTTTCACTCGCTAGTTTTACTTTATATAGTGAGATGAGATGCCTGTTTTTTTTGTCTTGGACTCTGTTTTGTTCTACTTTTTTAGCTGTAACACAAGTGAGTCATCTGTGTTCTTTATAAATAAAAGAAAACAAAATGGGTGGCCACAAGTGATCTTTTTGTTCTATTGAAGAACTCTGCCAGCTGTAACATGGTACTTCTTGTATATCTCATGCTTCAGTGGGAATCAGTGGAACTGTTTTTTGGCCCATTTTTTGAGTTCATCACAATAAAGTTTCTTCAAAGGAGTGGAGTAAAAAAAAAATGAGTATGCGTGATTGAGATTTTTCTTCACGAGCGATCGGACGGCCAATCCGTACCACAAACGAGAGTAGAGAAGTGGGACGTGTGTGAATAAAAACAATACACAACACATAAAAAGAGACACAAGATTTGACGTGAAAACCCAAATCGAGAAAAAATCACGGGAAGAAAAGAAGAATACACTATCATTTATGTAGTGATCAAAATTATGACCTCTGCGAGATCGCGACACCCGACAAATCTCACAGATCATGGAGGTTCCAGATTCAACTCATCCAGCTGATCTTACCAGACCACCTAGCTAGCAAGACGATTACAACTCGACGCGTGGTGCGCGATAACTGTAGATCTGAGTCGTTATTCCCGTCAACCAGCGGGATCCCCGAAGATCACGCACCACTCTACCAATTGCAGCTGGGGCGTTACGTGCAGTTATGATCGTGAGCTGATCCATAAGTAGAGATCTGGAGACCATGACTCAGCTCATCAACTCTCAGTTATAAAAGCCAATCTCTTCCTCCTTTACAAATGATCAAACCCTAGAGAATTAAACTTTTAATAGAGTGTTGAGAACTCCTTATAATCTCTCTGATTTAGTGGAACCTGTCTCTTTACACTGTGGTTTTCCCTCCTTGAGTTTTTCACGTAATTTTTGGTGTTAGATTTACATTTTGTTTTACAATTTGAGTGTAGATAAATTCCCCCGAGGAATTTATCTCTACAATCTACTACCAAATACACAGAGGTTATATGTCAGAATCTTAGTGTTGGGATTTTCTTGTAAAAAGGAAAAAGAGGGCCCCTCTTCTCGCCAGAGGAGGTCTATTAACACTTGATCTGATGTGTCCATGAGAGTAAATGGTACGGGTGTGATTCTCATAATCGTATGATATGCGCGTGTAGATTTACTGTAATGACCGTGATAATTGACATTTGATTGGTGGAATTTCATGCAGAGAAATTCACCTCTGTTCATAACTGTTCAGGCTGGAGGGCGTTTAACGTTATAAACATGGACGAAGATCAAGCTGCATAATTGAAAGCGGAAATTAGGAATGATTTGTTGTCGTGATTTGTGTCCATGGGAGTAAAATCGGTATTAATATCCAGTCAATAGTATTAAAGCAGCGGTACAGCTATGCACAATGAAGCGGAGCAAAGCAGTGGTAGGGGCACAATCAGTGAACAGTGTTTAATCACTAAAGCGCTAGGCAGAATTACAGGAATGACTCGGCTTAGACTGTGAGTCTGAAATTCGCAGAGTTCCGTCTTAATAAGTTTAGTGAATAAAACGCTAAGCGCTAAATACGCCTACTAGGCGTTGCTAGAACGGAGCTAAGCCATTAATAAACCTCAGAGAGGCTAAGCCCGGAGGCTGTAGTATAAACCGCATAGCGGTTAAACCCGAAGGCTGTATAAGTACCTTCAGAAGATGTTAGTACCACACAAGAGGTAAAAATAATATAATATCAACAACATCCACAGCTCGGTAGGAAATCCCGAAACACCCTTATCTAGCTACCACGAACTCCCAAAGGGAGGGAAGGCGGTGGCCTAGGACCGTCTGCCTATTGGATAACCAGCGGGGCAGTTTCCCAAGACAACTCAACCCCAGAAGAGAAGTTTGTCCCGAGAATCTTCTCCTGCAACCTGCATCACTGGTAGTCCCAAAATACAGATAATTTCAGAAAATACATATTAATTTCATAAAATTACAGGAAATCCATAAAAATGCACAGGAAATTCTTAAATACACAGAAAAATCCTAGAAATGCACAGATAAATTCTGAATGCACAGAAAAATCCTAAAAATATACATATAATTTCTAAAATGCAGGAAAATTCCTAAAATACACAGATAATTTCTAAAAATTACAAAAAAAATTCTAGAAATGCCCAGAAATTAAAAATGCATGCACATGTACAAATATACGTGTACATGTGTATAGGAATGCACATGCACCAAGGGTAGAGTACTCGCCTATATCGAAAACACCCGATACCATGTGCATGTGTTCACGTGCACGTAGGAGGGTGTGGAAGTGTGTGTGTGTGTACAGCCTCTAGGGCTGGCTAAACCCTAGATAGAGAAAGGGGAGTGGTAGAGAGAGGTTTTAGAGAGAAACCTAGAGAGAAACTAGGCTTTGGAGTTTTCTAGAGAGAAAGGGTGTTTGGATGTGAGATTGGTGGCGGAGATGGAGGAGAAGGTGGGGGAGGGCTGGAGTGGTGACGGCCTGAAGGAGAAGTGGTGGTGGTGTGGGATTTTAAAGAAAGAAAGTGTATAGTAGAGAGAGAAAGTGGGTTTTTAGGAGAGAGAAAGTATTTTGGAAGTGTGGTGAGTGGTGGTAGGTGGAGGAGCACGTGGAGAAGGTCAGGGAGGTGGCCGGCCTAAAGGAGGATGAGGGAGGAGAGAGAAATGTAGTGAGAGGTTAAAGAGTGGAGAGAAAAAGTAGAGTTTTGGGGCTTTCTGGCAGAAGAAAAATATGGAGAAAATTATGAGAGGTATAGTTAGGTTAGTAGAGGAGGTTGGAGCTAGTAGGTGGTGGTTTTGGTGGTGGTGGAATTTTTAGAGAGAGAAAGAGTGAATTTTAAGAGAGAGAAAGTGGATTTTGGGACTTTTTAGAGAGAGAAAGAGTTGAAAAAAATTAGGTCTGATTTAGAGAGGTGGAGGAAAGGTTATAATGGTGGTGGAGTGGCTGTAGAAGATGGTAGTAGTATAGAATGATTTTTAGAGAAATTTTGGAGGGATTTTGGTTTTTTTTTTAGAGAGAGAAAATGGTGGAGGGAGGAAGGAGGAGGCCGACCATAGCCTTCGGCAGGTGAGGGAGAGGATAATGGAGAGGGGAGAGGCTTCTTTGAGAAGCCAAAGCCTTGGCTTCCTTGAGAAGCCAAGGAGGTTTCTAGAAAAATGGAGAAAGAAAAGAAAAGGAAAAGGAAGAAAGAAAAGGAAAAAAGAAATAGAAATGTAAACATTAGATTATTGGGGGATTGTGTAAATGTCTCATAATAAAATAATATAAAAATAATAATGAAGAAAATAGAAAAGAAATGAATTTAGAGAGGAAAGAAAAGGAAAATAGAAGGAGAGAAAATATTTAATTAAATAATTATTTAAAAAAAAAATTGAGAAATTTCTAGGGTAGAATTTAGTGCCAATACAGAGTCTCGTGTAACAATATCAGATCAAATGAAAGAAAATACATACATAAATGATACATACAAGTCCAAAACATCGAAAACCGTAAAAGGATACGTATTTTGGAATTAGGGTATTACAATAACCGAAGAAAAACTAACATATTCGGGAACTACCTCTTCGAGAAGCAGAGACCACGAGGGTTGTGCAGGGGCCCTCTTCCTCTTAACGGGGACCACTGCTTCGGGACCCTTGGCCTCTCAATAACCACAGTCGACTGACTCTTTGCTGAGGCTGGTGCCTTCGGGAGAACTAGTGACACAGGAGTTCTATTAGGATCCAATAACCAACTCCAGTTATGACGGTCATAGTCCACAGTGGTCAGCTCCTGCAACTTCAACTCGATCTCAGCGGTCAGCACTGCACCTCCCCGAGCAACCGGACCTAAATTCCATGTGGTCAGGATGGCTCCACGCTCATCCTCCAACTCATCCTCCCACGGAGTGGTCACTCGGGCCATGGTGTCCCGCATGCCATGATCACATCAATCATGTTGACAATATCTTTTCGCACCCACTCTGGAGAATGAAGTAGCGCGCATCTTGGGCGGTCTTCCTCAGGGTGTAGGCATTGTTGAAAACCTCATACCGACAGGCATCAAGGATAATTAGGGCACAAAGGGCCTCAAACCTAGCACGGTACGCCAGGCCACCCCCGACAACTACGAGGGGGCGATCCTATAGTAGGTCAGAATGCTGCGAACAAACTTTATCAATGTCAACTTCAGCCTAAGTGTCAGGATCTAGGGATGCATGTAGACACCGCCGTTGGGCAGAGACTTCATGAACTTGATGTCCTAGGGGCAGAATTTGACCTTGACTCCAAGAGAGAGGCGGACACCATATCTCGCTAAGTATTCGTCAACATCTGTCTGGCTGTGAAGTTTCATAGTTCTTGGATCGAAATCCATGCCAACCCTGGTGCGGATTGGGATCTCTTCCCCTTCTCCTCTCTTGCGACCTTACTTTCGCTTGTGTCGTTGGCAGCGCTAGACTTGCTTTCCTTCATCATATCTAGAGAAAAAAGGCTGAAGAAGGATCGAGAGGCATGAAGATCTAAGAGGAAGAAGATGAGAGTTGAAGAAACTCTGGAATTTGGGATAATTCAGAGGCTTAAAAAAGAGAGATGCATTTTAAAACCCTCAGAAGTCGACAAGCCACTTGACCAGAGGCCTATACCTGTCACAACGAATCAAATAAGAACTGTTGAACTTGATTTGCAGCACCCACCTCGAATGTCACGCCTCTTCAAAAAGTGTCAGTTACCTGACAAACACTCACATGCCATGAGTCCCTTGTAGAAATTGGCCTTCACACCATCAATAAGCTTCTCTCTCCCTTTTATGACTTCCCTTGTAGAAATTGGCCTTCACACCATCAATAAATTTCTCTCTCCTTTTTGTGACTTTACACTACTCCCTCCCAACTGCTCATTCTCTACCTTACATTTGGAGAATATTGATAAAGTTCAGAGATGCTCTAAACTTCTCCATCGGGATAGCCTTGTCATCATGTCTGTCAATTCTTCTTCATATTGATCTTCATCAAGTCAATAACATTTTTACTACAACCTAATGATGTATCCGATGATACCTCGTATCAATGTGCTTTGTCTGCTTGTGATATATGTGATCCTTAGCGAGATGTATCGCACTCTGACTGTCACAGTAGACCTGAACT
The DNA here is from genome assembly GCA_038442645.1 of Agave tequilana. NCBI lineage: Eukaryota > Viridiplantae > Streptophyta > Magnoliopsida > Asparagales > Asparagaceae > Agave > Agave tequilana. Next base: position 180,291 of record JAVJIF010008451.1, on the reverse strand, counting down.
GAATGTTGTATGATGCCAAATGTGCCGATCAATCCTCTCAACCACAAGACTTCCATAGATGTCTCAACTGCAGCCATGTTACTCCGTCTCTGTTGTTGAAAGATCCACGATATCTTGTAATCGTGCCTTCCAACTAGCAACACACTCAGCTACTATGAATATATAACCCGTCGTAGATCTTTACTGATCAAGATCTCCTGCATGATCTGCATCAACATATCCTTGTAACACCTTAGGCTTTCATGTTTTCAATCTTTGAAACGCCAAGTCTAACCTTGCAGTCCCTCAAGATATCGTAGCACGCACCCACTTCAGTGCTTCCTAATGTTGCTTGCTTGGATTCGACAAGAACCAACTTACTGTACTAACTATATAGGTTAAGTCAAACCTAATTCATACCATAGCATACATCAGTGATCCCACCACACTAGCATATTGTACTCGAAACATCTCAACCTCATCTTTAGAGGTGCGAACGAGCTGGGTTTGGCCCGGCCCAGTCTCGAACCTGTTGGGCCAAGCATGGACCCGCACGAGAAAATCAGGCGGCCCGATCCAAGCTCGCTCCCCCTTCGGAGGACTCGGGCGCAGCCTGGGGTCCCAGCCGGGCTTGGACGGGCCTACCCGATTTTTATTAAAATATTTAAAAAATGATAAATACATTTGTATTTCTTTTTTTTTTCCAAGTACCCCAACTTGGCTTTGTGTTTGGGCACTTAAATTGGATGCTGAAGGTCTTGGGTTCAAAGTCTAACAAAAACATAAGTTTTTATACTTTTTACAAAAAAAAGAATGTCTGAGGTGGAAAGGCGGGGGAGGCGGGGGAGGAGGCGGTGCGACAGAGGTGGTAGATGAGGCGTGGGTGGCGGCAGCGGGGGTAGGGGAGGAGAGGGGCGGGGGAGGCGTGGAGGTGAGGGTGCACGGGCCCGGGTAGGTCGTGCCGAAACTTGGACCCGGGCCCGACCTGCCCAAGCCCCTGGGCCGCCATTAGCCCCACCTGGGCACGCCCCGGGTAGAGAGGGGCAGGCCCGGCCCCGGACTAGGCCCTGGTCATCCAGGCTGAGCCAGGCAGAGCTCGCACAGGATGGGTCATTACGGGTTGGCGGGCCGAGCCGGCCCAGTTCGTACCCTTACTCCTCTTCTTCTGAGTTTGGATACTAGCTGGAGGATAATTTGAAGTAACCTGACAAAGGAGCAACAACCGGTCTTACTTCAGTTATATTGAATCTTTCCACATAATTCTCCTGGGATAGCCAGAGTTTGTCTGTACTCATGTCTCGACTGATCTCTATACTTAAGATCTTCTTGGCTTCTCTCAAAATTTTCATGTCGAACTACTTTATTAGATGAGCTTTAAGATTCTGAATTTATCTTATTTCTCGTAACAATCAGCATATCATCCACATACAACAGCAAATATGTGAGATCATTATTGCAATGCTTGAAATAAACACAACTGTCCTGCTCATATCAGGTGGAGTTGGTGATCGTACACATATTTTGCATTCTTTTCATTACACTCCTATATTTATCGTGTAATAAATCTGCTAATTTTCTTATCTTAAATGTCTATTTTGCAGAAGATAATCATGAAGAGAAAGAGAATTAAATCAAATAAACACCAGTTAAAATCAGATTTAACTGGATCTATTTGGTTAGCAGAGGATGATCCCAGATCTAATTAGTTAAAAATCAGATTTTGGTGAATAAATTTGATTAATTTAAAGATCTATAAGGATATCACTACATTCAGAACAAATCAAGGATTGGGGTAAAAGTTTAGCTGAAAATCAGAGTAAATCAGAAAGATAACACCAAATGACAACCGGTAAAATTCGGAATTCTATAAATCTATTTTGGTTAGCTAAAGATCAACGACGATAACGTCAAATACAGAGTCCAAATTCAAAAATCAAAAGGAAAATGGATAGAGAGAAGATCAACGGATGAGATGAAGCAATTTTGACTCGGATTCTGACTGAATACATTTTAGTATTTGAATCATAACTTTTGCTACCGAAACTCAAATTTAATGATTCAAGATGATCCAGAAAGAAGACTTAAAGAGTTACAACTCTTAAGTTGATCACTATTTCTAATTCTGTCATTTGATAAGTTATATTCAGCAATAAACACGCCAACAAGTTGCAGATCAGAATTGACTATCCACATCAAATCAAGTTTGGAGATAAGGGGAGGATTCAAATTCAGAAATAGTCAGCTCTCTCTATCTTTTAACTCATTTCTTTATCCATTTCTATGCTATAAATACTCCATATATCAGAGGCAGAGAAACGATGAAGCAGAAAGTAGAATAGATTTTTTATATAGGTTTAACCTAGGTTCTTCTTTCTCTTTTAATGTAATTTTTATTTTTTTATATAACTGAGAGGAGATGAGAGCTTCATGGAGGAATGAGATCAAGCTTGTACTGAGGGTGACACCGGTGTAAGTAAGTCTTTTCTTTCATTATTATTTAAATCAAATCAAACTTTTTTCTTCTTTACTCTTATTTTTGTTTACTTTCCTCTGTTGTGTTTGCAATCCAAGTGAATCTGATAGCCTCGAGACTGCTTCACCATTGCAAGTGCTCTTGATAGCCTATGGTGATGAATAATCATTCCTTTACTAGTTTAGCTTGCTCTTTTATTCGTAGTGTAGATCGGCAACGGGAAAGATCCTACACGCATGCTTGATTGCCTTCAAAGACTAGGTAAGTCGTAGCGACGGATTCAAGGTATATGAGCATGAAAAAGATAAGTAAGAATTTTTGTTTTCTTTTATTCTTAGTTTAGAATTCTACTTCAAAACCAACATTCTCCTCTTTATTTAGTTTTTCCTTTTCTTTTGTAAATAAAACAATAGCAACAACAACATCATCATCTTTTCTTTTACCATCTTCTTCACATTTTTTAACTTAATTTTTTTGTTTTCTTTTTCTAAAACTAAGGAGAAATTCCTAACATATTTTGTAAACTCAAAAAAAAAAAAATGAACTTACTTAAAAGCTTCCATCGATAGTCTCTCCTCGTGGATCACGACCCGCATAGTCACTTACTATCGCGGTAGTATTGAGTACCTTACATGTTTCAATCTTAATTTCTAAACTATCATTTTCTGTGCACAGGTTAAAATTCAATCAGTTGGCCTTGATCATAAATGAGTCGAACCGCTTGTATCACTGCTTGGGAGACTGCTTCAGCCCATAAAGAGACTTCTTGAGAAGACATACCTTATTTTTCTGACCTTCCTAAATGAACCTTTCATGTTGCTTCACGTATATCTTCTCCTCTAGCTCACCATGCAAAAAAGTTGTTTTCACATCCAGCTGCTCCAACTCAAGACCAACTTAAGCCATGATTATCAACAACTGAATAGATGTATGCTTGACTGCAGGAGAGAAAATCTCATTGTAGTCAATACCCTCCTAGGATACCCTTTGATAACTAGCTTTGTCTTGTATTGCTCACTTTCCTTCTTTCGAAAGACCAATTTGTAACCTATCGCTTTAGAACCCTTTAGTAGATTCACCAAATCTCATGTTTGATTCCTCTTCAAAAGTCCGCCAAACTCCAATTTTAGTAACTCCACTCTCAAGCAAGACCCAGTTTTAACACAAATTTTGGCTTGAAACTTTCCCAAACTAAAGTCCAGGAAATTTGACATTGTTGCCAATTGCGACCAAAAAGTATGACCTTGAACTATAAAATCCATAATTTTATGCCCTGAGGGTAACTCCCATTACGTTATTCTGTCAAGAGGTCACGTTGTCATCTCACCCTAGTCTACATAACTACCACTAATCAGTTGTGATTACAACCTTAATTCCATATAATATTAAACCAATACAATTTTATTTTTTTCTCCATCATAAAAATGCACCACCACCATCTCTTGCTCCTCCTCTAACATGAACCACCTCTCCTCCTCCTACCATCCATCACCTTCCCCTACCATCCGTCACCTTCCCCATGTCCCTGGTTTTGCTCCTCCATTCCATCAATGTTATCATCAGCCAACTCAATCTTCCTCTCCTCCTCCCGGCTATCGCCATCATCTAATTTAGTTAGAATTTTCTTGGGAAAAAGATAATCACTGAATTACTTAAGGGGATTAAATAGGTCAAGTATAACGTGATGCTTTTAATGGGTCAGGAAGATAACTGTCAAACTCTGACGATATAAGAGGATATTCTACAATTTAACCGTAATACCTATAAGGTGATATGGACTCCCAACTTCTCTGAGGTATGGGAACTATGTTGGCCCCCTACGAATTGGTTATTGACTACTTAGTTCTTGTGTACACATAACACGACGGTGGAGGTTTCATTACATAAACTCGACCATCTGAACCACAAATCAACAATCCTTTTCCCCCTAAAAACTTCTTGTAGAACTTCCTTGACAAGAGCATGTGAACAAATACAACTGGCCAGCAATTCAAGCTCTACCAAGCTTTCTAATTCGATCAAGTTTGTGAAAGGAGGCTTTGTAAAATTCTCAAAGAGTAGAGTCAGATTATTCGAGGTCTCAGATTCAAGACCCAAGCTACAGTCCTGCTCCAAAGGCCAAAAGAAGGTATAAGATACTAAATAGAGGTGAATCACAACTTGAAGATATAAGGTTTATGTGACTGGTAAAAAGCATGATTGGTAACCCATAAATAACTTGTACAGGAAATCAGTCAAAGATTAGGTATAAACATCATTAAATCATCATATATTCACCAGTGCTCGCCGCTGACCTTGGAGCACGGCTCACATTAGAGCAAAGGTGCACCACTACTCAGATTGAAACCCAAGTTTGCAATTAAGATCACCTGCCCACTAGAATGAACAAATATGTAGGAGTTAAAGACTGGTGACCAATCACGATCAGATTATGAAGAATACCTGCACAGCCATCAATCCTCATGCTGAAAACAAAGCATCCAATGCTCAAAACCAAAGTCTTTTTTTTTCCTTCTTCCCTTTGTCTGAGACGAGGCTGAAAGAATACGATGCGCATGCTCAACACTGAAGGGTACCATATTAACACACATCATTATCAGCAGTAAATTAAAATCAAACCCATTGTTTACTTCATGTAACAATGAGGCAAAAACAATACCATGCCTTCGTTTCTTTGCATATGGTCTGTAACCAAACAACATACTCTGCATCATACCAGCTTCTCTATCAATTTTGAAACTAAAGTTGGATGCAAAAATTACACTTCCTTTTCGAGATTGATGTCAACAGGCCAAGAGGCATGTAAAAAAGAAACTAAAGCTATATTATGTACATAATTCAACTCCATGAGGGCCTCAACTGAATCACTGCCAGCAGCTAAGAATAAACTTGCAGCAACCTGGCATAACATTTCATCTTGACTAAATTGCAGCCAAACATCATTCAAGGTAAGGAATCCATGGAACATAATTTCAACTGCTGGACTGTTCTCTATCTAGAAAGATGGGGAAAGTGAGAACACTTCAATATCTAATTGTTGCTAAACAGATGTGTGTCCTCAGACATCCCACGAGTACTACTGACTTGACAATCTAAATTTAGACAATCAGTATGGTAACCAGTGTTTATACAATAAACAATATAAAATGAACAAAAAAAAGGTAACTATGAAGACTTACAGTAACAAATCCAGTGAGTCCCGCATGGAGTGTAAGATATGGCCTTCCTTCTCTTATATACAAACAGCCATGACTCTGCACTCTGGAAGCAAAACTAAACAAAAAGAAAGGGAAAATGTCATTGGGTGTTTTTTTTTTTTTTTTTTTTTTTTTTTTTTTTGTGGGGGGGGGGGGGGGGGGGGGGGGGGGGGGGGGTGGGTGGGTGGGGGTGTTGGGGTTGTGGGGAATATATTTTTCATATGGTTATGAACAGATGGGAAAGGGCTCTCCAATATTGCCCTCTGACTATATTCTGAGGTGATAAATATACAAAGGCTTGCATACTCCTTGGAGCTAACTATCAGTTAAAGGCACCAAATAGAAGCAACGCCGTGTTGACATCAGGCCTATCTCGCAAATGCTGTTCTGATTTCAAAATAGGTTTTTGCCACTCTTCTTTTGGAGTTGGAATTGCAAGGGATAGAGAAAGTGATGCTGAAATATCATCTTCTGCAGGCTCCTTCCACTGTCGCTTCTTGTGTGCCCTCTGCTTAGCCCCAGAGCTAGTTCGAGATCCGGGGAGTAAGCTTCTGAAGCATCTTCATCATCTGAAGATAATTTAAGGCTGTCTGATTGAGTATACCGTACAGGACTAGGGTGCACTGGGAAGAAGAACCTCTCTGCTTGTCTTGTTGAGCTTTCCGGAACTACCACTTCAGTCTTAGATTCACTATGTTGTTCATTCAAAAAGCTACCGAACAAGGAGTGTACCTTGGATGGCTTCCACACACTCGAAGTTTCTTCTCTAAAACTATAACCGGCATGTACATCGCTTAAACACATCCTTTTCTGCTCTCTTTCATCATCTGTAGCCAAAGACATCGGCAAATAGTTTACCTTGTCTCGCCAGAGCATTGTTTCACCAGAGCACTTTGTTGTTTCACCAGAAGCCTTAGAGACAGCCTCAGTAGAGCACGATCGCGCCCGCTTCCTGTTTGACTTCTCCCAGCTGAGGCGGTCTATCCCTTTCAGACCCCCTTGTGGGTCATCATAAAAGACGGCTTCCTTCTTCATTGAGATCTCTTCTTCAACTGGTCCCTTCAAACTGCTTTCCCTACCTGTCCGTTGATCTAAAGAGGGAAATGAACAATGTTATAATACTGCACCAATAGATTCCTCGCTCATACTTGACTGAATAGGAAATCACCTTTTCTGCAATCTGAAGAAGTTGACAATGGGGGTGATGCTCTATGAAGCCCAATCTGTTCAATAATTTCTGGAATGTGAGCTGATGTCATCACAACGTGTCTTCCCCCAAAATCTAAGATTTTCTGCATGCAAGTTGGGATGTGATGTATCAAGTAAAAACACTATGTGACAAAATAACAGTTCCGATGGCTAAGAAAGAGGCAAGGCCAGACACATGATTTATGACAAATTGATATACAATTTTATGCACTTATATAATATCAAAATAAGATATAACAAATAACATATATAAATCTCTGCCGTCTTTTAATCTCAAGAGGACACTTTTCATTTACTCTCCTCATGCAACAGTGCCAAAATAACTTTACATAATGAAACCTATAAATCATTGGTTTCAAACAACACTAAAGTGGTCATGTACCCCTAATAGGTCAACACAATGGAGAACCTTAGATAAGAAATGTAGGTTTAGGCACACAAACACCAAAGAAATAAATTAATAAATAAATATAAATAAGAACTAATGCGAGCAGGCTTGACTCAATGATAAAGGGTTGGGTTGGAAATGGGAGGTCTTAGGTTCAAGACCTAGCTACGGCCTTTGCTCAAACAAAAAAAAGAAAGAAAGAAATGCAAGCAGCGGTCCAGTCACTTGCATACCATATATCAGTTCAATAAAACCTAATAACAAAAACCACGTGCGAGGATTGTACAATGATTAGCAACAACAATAAGTAGATGTGCAGAATACCAAACTGTGATGAAATCATGAAGTTGATTTCGTTTGTATTTAATTATTTATTATAGTTGAGGGTTTCTTCAAGGAAACATGCTCCACGCCCAAACTTTTGAAGCTTATTTCTTTTTTGAACCCATAATTTAAGAAATACCAAAAAAAACCAAAACTGGGTTCACCGTTCAATTTTCTTAAAGCCAAAACCAACTACTAGGCTACGTAGATGGTGTTTTCTCAACCAATTCATCATAATGCATGTATCTTCTCACCTCTTCTTATCAACTTCATTGCATTTCTCTCCTTTTATGTCCTCTGAGATCTCTCAATTATCCCTTTTTCCAAATCTCTCTCTCTCTCTCTCTCTCTCTCTATATATATATATATATATATATATATATATATATATATATATATAGAAAAATGTATATCAGCCCGCGGGCTGAGAGTACTATCTCAGCCTGCGGTGACGTGGCTCAATTTGTCACCTCACTGACTTGCGGCCCGCTTTTAGGTAGAAGTTAAATTACCAAATACCCCTTATGATAACTTTTCCTTATTGTTTATTATTATTTTTCTCCCCTTTTATTTTTGCCGCTCTTTATAGGATATAAATTACTTTTCGCCCTATTTCTTTATCTCTTTTTTGAAAGATCTAGTTTCTCCTTTTCAGCCTGCGATAAAATTTTTTTTGAAAATATAAAATCTTTTCAGATCAATTTTTTCAGCCTGCGATAAAATTCTACTTTATAGTTTAATTTTTTGTATATAATGTAGTCAGAGTCTTTGGTCGCATTGTACATTTAAACTGCGACCTTAGTCAAAGTCTTTGGTCGCAGTGTACATGGTTAAATGCGACCAAGGTCGCAGTGTTGTTATTGATAAAGATGGCCAGCAACTGCAATCTAGGGTTGCATTACATGGACTGCGACTTTGGTCGCAGTACGTTAAGTAAGTGTTGTTTTATTAAGTGTTGTTTTTGGATTAAGTCATTTTTTGAATCTAAATGAAAAATAAAAAGTTATCTGTTGTCTGATGCGACTTGGAGTCAGTCCGTGAGACGCGACCTGTCATAAAGATTTTATGAGATCTTTTAACGTCAAGTCTATGTTAACGAACCCCACACCATTCGTTGTTTCCCGAAGCGGTTGTCCACGCGTCAGCTCTTCATTGGGTTTAGGCGTTAATGTCTTTTAATGCCAAACCGGCGCTGGCGGTTGGAGACCATTAATGCCGACGATTCTGATTAATGAACCATTAATTATGGTTATTATGGGCTGCCTATAAATAGAGCTCACCCTCTCCCTTTAACAGCCCATAATTAGGCTGTTTTCTTTCGAGAGCAATTGCTCTGAGAATTTCCGCCTTCTTCAGAGTCTCTAACAGGGGCCTGCCTCCATGGATGAAGATGACCCTATGGACGAACTTGATCGATGTTCGTCTACAAGGAAGAAGTCATAGACCTCATCGTCTACAAGGGAAGAAGTCATGGTCCTCGTCGTTCACAAGGGAAGAAGTCATAATCCTGACGAGGACTTAAGCCTCACCGAGATCTGCTCTGACTTGATGCACCAGTCAAGCTTGCTGATAACGGATGGTCAGAGTGGGTATGGCGGCGGGGGATGTGGTGGATATAGTGGTGGGTAGCATACCTTGTGAGGTCTCACTCTCCCTCTCTTACCCCAGAAGTGACATCGAGGAAACTCCATGCTCACTGGATAGCCTTCTGGTGAAGAGATGTTCATCAACGAAAGATCGTATCCCGGCACTTTGGAGGGTCAGTTGGAATCGGAGGATTCTGCTGCCACCAGACCTCAAGAAGAAGATTGCTCTTAGTCAACAAGGGATTTTTTGATGTTTTGTCTTCTTGGCTACTTTGATGTTTAGTCTTCTTTGTAACACTCAATCTTATTGATTCTGCTGCCACCAGACCTCAAGAAGAAGATTGCTCTTAGTCAACAAGGGATTTTTTGATGTTTAGTCTTCTTTGTACTGCTATATTGTAACACTTAATCTTATTGTATAAGAGATCGTTTTGTATCATTTGCACATGCCTGGAGATAAATGCCTGGACATAAATAAAAAGCATATTTGTTTTTTTAATAAACTACGAACTTGTTCGCAGCCATGCATTGCAAACAAAACAACTATGACCATAGATGACACTGCGACCAAGGTCGCATAAGATACATTGCAAACAGTAACTACTGCGACCAGGGTCGACACTGTGACCAAAGTCTGCGACTAAGCAACTGCTGCGGTGACGTGTCACCTCGTCGCATTGTTGTTGACCTCGTCGCAGTGTTGTTGTTGATTAAGACTAAAGACCAGCAATAGCGACCAAGATTGCAGATTATTTTTTAAGACTGCGGCCATCAACTGCGACCAATGTCGCAGTGTTGTTGTTGATTATTTATAAAGACCACCAACTGCGACCAAGGTCGCAGTGATGTTGTTGATTAAGAGTAAAGACCAGCAACTGCGACCAAGGTCGCTGTGTATTTTATTAAGAATAAACACCAACAACTGCGATCAAGGTCGCAGTTTATTTTATTAAGACTACGGTCGTTTATTTTATTAAGACTACGGTCAGAAACTGCGACCAAGGTAGCAGTGTTGTTGTTGATTAAGACTAAAATCCAGCAACTGCGACCAAGATCGCAGTGTATTTATTAAGTCTGCGTCTAGCAACGGCAACCAATGTCGCAACCTTTCATTTTAAAAATTTATAAGGTGAAGTAATATAATTATTAACTGCGTCCATGGTCGCAGTATATTCGTTTAGCGTAAAATATTTAAAATGAAGGTTTGTAACAATTGTACAGCATTTTCAACCAAGACATAGTAGTAAAAAATGTAATTCACACAATTAACTTTAGAAAACAGATTTATATATATTTAAAAAAAAACAAAATAGAATTTTTTTAAACTTCTAATCCTCGTCATCACCATCGTAATGAGAAAGAAGTTTGCGACTTTGGTCGCAGTACTGAAGGAGGTCGCATTGCTATACTATAGCATGTTTCCTCCGGTATTCTTTATTCTGTATTAAGTATGCGACCATGGAATATTTTTTCTTTTCAATGCTAGAAGTCGCTGTCGTCATATAAAAGGGGTATTTTTGTCAATTTGTTTCACGATTGTTTAGGCGGGATTTTTTTAATTTTTTGGCGCCCACACTCTGCGACCGATGTGTGGCATATATTCAGCCACGTCCCGCAGGCTGAGAAACTCTCAGCCTGCAGGCTGAGGTACAGTAAGCCCATATATATATATATATATATATATATATATATATATATATATATATATATATATATATATAAGGGTTACTGTACCTCAGCCGACGGCTGAGAGAGTTTCTCAGCCCGCGGTGACGTGGCTGAATATATGCCACAGATCGGCCGCAGAGTGTAGGCGCCAAAAAAAAACAAAAAAATCCCGCCTAAACATTCGTGAATCAAAATGACAAAAATACCCATAAATCCCGCCTAAACATTCGTGAATCAAAATGACAAAAATACCCCATTTTTACTTCTAAACTGCCATAAACTCATCCACAAACAAAAATTACCTAAAATAATTTTCAGTTGAATATATCTACAGTTATAAAATTCGTAATTCTACTACATCGAAAATATAATAGAAAAAAATTGGATGAACATAATGTGAAATAAACAGAAGCATGTCTTCTGTAACAGAATTCTCACCGTTTTACAAATTCCGCGATCATAGTCACAGTCATAATATAATAAAACTTTCAATCATTGCGACCATGGTCGCAGACTTAATACAAAATAACTTTCAATTTTAAATGACAACTGCGACACTAGTCGCAGTCACAATATAACAAAAACTTTTTTATATCACGCATGACCATAGTCGCATTCCTTATAACATAAAAAATAACAGACGAAAACATGTTATCGTACAGCACTGCGACCTCCTTCAGCACTGCGACCAAAGTCGCAATCTTTTTTCGCATGCCTTATGTAAAAGATTTTTTATAATTTTACAAGGTAGTTTAGCCATGCGACCCTGAGATCAGTTCAGGTAGTTTATAATTTTACAAGGTAGGATTAGGATTTCCTGATCTTCTGATATTCAACGTTATTTTGTCTTCTCTTAAAAGCTTTTAATGCTCTTTTTTTGTAAGGTCTCTTTCTCACCATATTATGTTATAAATAAAATTTACTTCTATCTGCAAAATAATCTTTCACATTTTAAAAATACATATAAAGTATACCGTATAGGTATTAATTCTGCATCTTATCTGAAATAATGGTCGCAATACTCATATTATAATTACATATGAAACTGCGACCACGGTCGCTATCCAGTCATAAACAGTTTGATCATTTTGCATTCAATAAAGTTATAAACAGCTACCATGGTCGCAGTCCAAAAATAAATTATATGAATAGATAATACTGCGAACATCATCGCAATCCTCTCAAATCAGTATATTTCACTGTATATTTCACTGTATATCACAAATTAGAAAATTGCCATTGTTATTCTTAAACACTGCGACCATAGTCGCAGTCCTACTTCGCATGCAATAAGTTACAGTGAAGATCAAACATATAAAACCATACGTAAACTGCGACTATAGTATCAGTCCTTAGACACCGTTATTACATATAACTTAGCAAAAAAACTCACCCAAAAAAAATGCTGTCGTGAGTACTGCGACCATAGTCGCAGTACTACGACTTGCTCTCGTTAAGCACTGCGATCATAGTCGCAGTCCTTGTCCGAATTCAATATGTAAAAAAAAATAATAATTTATACATTACATGCGAAAAAAGGTAAAACTGCGACTATATTAAAAAATCATTAAATTTCAAATCAGATAACAAAAAAATAATAAAAAAGCATTCAAATTAGTTTCGTGATTTGATAAAAAAATGTTTGCAGTTTGGCCGCAGTTATAAAAGATAATTGTGACAAAATTGAGTAACGTCAGAAAATATAAAATTATAATAAACTACACAGATCTACTGTCTTTTACAGCAGGGCTAATTAGTAATTTCAACTATTTCGATAGGCGGGCAGTCCTTTCTAGTGTGGCTAATAATGTGCCACGTCACCGCAGGCTGAGAGGGTCTCTCAGCCGTCGGCTGATATACATTTTTCTCATATATATATATATATATATATATATATATATATATATATATATATATTCTCACCTCTCTCCTCCTGCTTTACCTTGTCAATATTTACATGTTCTCCCACAATAAGAACCGTAGAATTTATGACTTAGTTATAAAGTTTTTCATTTACCAAAAGCAATTTCTATCTTCCTATGGCACTTTGAAACCATAAATAGCATTATTCAATTGTTCACAATAGTTTCTAATACCAAAAGCATTATCCATAGATATCCATAAACCCCGACGTTTCAACTTTCAACCTCAATTGAGGATCCATATCTCTGAGTCAATCTCACTCCATATCTATATACACCTGTGAGACATTTCTGTCAGCCAGTCTCTCCATTTCTTTGATGTCATATCTAAATGTCATATCTCTCCTTTTCCATCTGAGCCAAACTTCAAATAACACTCAAATCAGTTTAGGCCCCTACTTGATTTTCATAGATCCAGTGAAAAGGAAGATATATATATAAGTTTGATAAGGGAAAAAGAGTGTGGAGGGAGCAGAGAGGAAAGAGGGTGGGTAGAGCCAGGCCCGAGGAGAGAGTGAGGGGGAATAGAAAATAGATCTGCCCAGGAAGGAGAGAGAGATGGGAGGGGGACTAGTTGGAGAGTGTCAAAGGGGGAAGGAATTGCAGTTAGTTTAGGATTCTTTTTTGGTTGTTGGGGCACAGGGTGGAGACTGGAGCATGCTTCCTAGCAGCACAATGAAACAAGCATTGGTTTGGTGTGTGGGTGGGGGGGGGGGTGTGTGTGTGTGTGTGTGTGAAAGAGAGAGAGAGAGAGAGAGAGAGAGACTGAAACATGCTAATTTCCCAGCAGCAACAGTCACACTGGTACTGATTTACTAATTTTGACAAAAATGAGAGTTGCTCAGAGGGAAGCAATTAATCAGAAGTAGCCAAATTCCAAGTCTACAACTATAGATTATTCATGTTGAATTTTTCTTTTTGGTTGAACTTCACCTCATCACCGTGTATTTTGCATGTAGAATTTTAATATTGAAGGAAAAAAGGGATGCACTATATATGCTATTTAAGTAATAAACATTTGAAATTGATGCATAAAAATATGCTATGTGTGGGGCACCTTTTTTTCCCCTTTTGAGAGAATCTAATGGATGGAAACTTACGATGTGGCAACATTTATGGTTGTGTGTGTGTGTGTGTTGGGGGGGGGTGGGGGGGGGGGTGTTGGGAGGAATCAACAAAGCACATCTCTATTCATCTTCTACCTCTAGTGAATGAATCAGCCTGAACCATCCAATCATCTCTTTTCCTCCCAACTTTCCATCCATTACTACTACAAAAGAGGAAACAAAAAGAAAAAGGTCTAAGCCATGTTTCCCTTTTATCTTTTCTAGTGAGTCGACAAATCTATACCATGCATCATGTCCTTCTCCCTTTCATTTTTATTTCTATCACACAAAAGAAAAGAGAGAAATAATAATAACCCAAAAACTAAGGAGGCAAGACCAATGGTATCCTTCTGTACTGCAAAAGTAGTATAATATCCTTCATTCTCTCCAGAGGTTGATTGTTGCTTTCTCTCCTACCTCGATTCATGGTCCCCACGGCACACTATTCTCTATCTTCGCTTATTCCTCAAACTCCATTTCTGGTGCTGCCACTAGAGAGAGAGAGAGAGAGAGAGAGAGAGAGAGAAGGGTGGGGGCACCCATCATGGGGGGGGGGGGGGGGGGGGGGGGGGAGAAGAGAACTGGCATTAGAGAGGATTTGCATCCTGCAATTGTGAATTAGAGTTCCTGTTTCTCTAAAGGAGAGACATTTAATAAGGGAGGATAATTTTGAAACTAGACCTTTTTGGTATGTTGTGCTATACGATTGAGTTGTACTAGGTTCAAAAATAAAAAGTTATAAGTGCATTCGCTTTCTAGTATTTATGAAACTACGTGGACTTAAAACCTAATTACTTTCGAATGATGGGAATTGTTAAACAATGAAGGACTGCATCTTTACTGATACTCAAAAGAATTACAAAATACAATGACATAGAATCACAAGCAATCCTCTCCTGATATAGAATTCCATACAGACCAAACCTTACTGAAATTACAAATCATACTACTAGAACTCTATAAGAGTCCAAATACTATTAGGAGTCTTCAACCAAAAACGCTAGTAATTAACTAACTAATTATCTATTATGTTTAACTTGCCCACTCAAACTCACGGTGGTATGACCTTTGAGTGTACCTAACAAAAAATAGAAATATAAAAGTTAAAACAATTGAAGTTCCAAACAAAAATTTTGAGGTGCCGAGGTTGATGCCGAACTGCTAATCATTGATGCAAAACTACTAATTGTTGGTGCAAATGCTGAATTATCGATGCCAAGCTGATGAAATGCAAACCAAACAAAGCCAAACAAAGTAGAAGTCGCAAAGAAAACCAAATTGAATTTCAACCTAATCGGAAACCAAAGCAATGAAATTGCACCAGAGCTTAACAAAAAAAAAAAAATCTGTAACTGAGCGACAACTCCTCTGATTCTCTAGTGGGATCTTGAACTAAAAACAAAAATCTCTTTGATCATCCTTGATAACTCAAATTATAAGACATACCAATCTCTCTGATCATCTCATTGGATCTCAAACTAACTTAAACGACAATCTTTCTGATCCATGACAACAATCTTTTTTCTTCTAAAGTACATCAGATACAAGAGAAGATGATGGCAATGACACTCTAGAGACGATACCATGACAACAATGCTATAACAGCGAGCTTTACATACTATAACAGCGATATGTTAATGGTGGTATTGCCGGAGTATTTTACATGCTGAAGATTTTGGTAGACGACAATACTATGAAGGACTATATCTTTATTGATATTTAAAACTACAAAATACAATTACATAGAACCACAAGCAATCTCTTCCTTGTACGAGCCCATAAAAGATCAAATCCTACCCAAAATATGACCCATAACTAACGGTTGAGGAATTGGCTGATTTTGATACGAATTGTTCATATGTGTATCAGAATCGGTCGAACCTGATATGACACATCGCACGTTAAATTGGAATCGGGAATCTTGTAGAGGAATCACCAATATGAAACAAATATCGGCCCATATTGGTCTCATAAAGTTTATCGGCTGAAACAAGGCCGATATTGGCAGATAATCAATCAGCAAAAAAAATTGTAGAAAAATAAGAGATCAGAGCGAGATCTGTCACGAATGAAAGATCGACAATAGAGCGAAAGAAGATCGGAAAGGTGAGTGCGAGAGAAGATGGGACTCTTTGAGAGAGAGTTTTTATTGCAATCGAGACTTAGAGATGGCACGTAAGAGTTTATCTCGCTCAGATTTGGGGTTTCTATGATTTATACGTAAAGGTTATTACTAGGGGTGAGCATCAGTCAGTTCAGTTTGATTTTTGTCGATTTAGACAAAATCGAACCGAACTGAACCGAACATGATATAGAGCCGAACCGAATTGGACCGACGTAGTTTGGTTTGGTTCGGTTAATTCGGTTGGCCTCTTTAAATAACCCATCATAATTCTAGGCTATCACTTTTAACCTCAAAATTTTCATATAAACCAGGATTTCAATCTGTGTTCCTGTCATGTGGCTTGGTGTATGTGATATATAAAACTAAGAGTAAGAAAGTGTTTATAGTGTGGCAGTTAAAGATGCAAAATTCTTAAGACTCATGAAATATGGATGATATCAAATTTCTTTTTGTTGCAACTGCTAGTTCAGATTAGGTTTTTAGTTTGTCTTGATTTGAGAATTGTTTATTTGTATATATTAACCTCTAGGAGATTTCATGGATCTAAATATAGATTTTTTTGCTAAGGCTAAAGAGATTCTTGATATTAGAACAACTGGTGTAGAGAATAAACTGGCTCATGACTGAAGAAAATAGAGACAAATATCCCACACCTCTGCCAAGAATATTAGTTGCCTCTTGAAGCATTTAGAGACAATAATCTAACAATTTGTTTTTTATGTTTATAGTGCTAAACAAAGACGTATTGTACACTGAAACAATGATCTCACAGTTTTGGTGATAATAATTCGGTCAGTTCGGGACTTGAAACCGTAAACCGACCGAATTGCAGCGTAAAGTTCGGGTCGAGTTCAGTTTTCTAGTATCGGTCGTTTATTTCATTTTACCCGAACTCTGCTCACCGCTAATTAAGGGTCATAATGCCTTTTATACTAGGTTAGTTTAGCAACAATGATTAAATTAATATATAGGTTAGTACTTAGTACTTACACACAATTTTGGGCATGTGCTACGCACGTGAATATTCTTAACAAAATTAGAATAATTTCTAATTTGTATAAAATTCTATTTTATAATTTTATTTAAATAATTTATTTTGAAAAACTTGATACTTGCCAATTCAACAAAATTTCACAATTATCTATCAAAAATATGTTTTATTTTGAAATAGTGCAAAAATAGCTATTTCCAAATAAGAATGCAATAGAGATAATTAAATATGTAAAATAATATTCAATAAAAAGAAATAAAAATATAAAAAAGAGAATGAATGTGAAAAGTAGAATAGAATAAAAATAATTAAAAATGAAACAAAAAATGAAAATATATGACTTTTTCAATAGTTAAATATATAAATCGGCTTCCTTATTAAATTAATAATGTTAGTTTCAATGTAACTAACATTATAAGATAACTAACGTTGATATAAGTTAAGTGATAGTGTCAATTTCATTAGTTAAATTGATTAGCTAGCTACAAATTATTTATTGAATTAGTTTATTTGTTAAAAATTTAATGAATTAATTAGCAAAAATAATTGGTGTATTTCTTACTAAAAATAAATATAGTTAAATAATTGTTTTATTACTTTTTTAATACTCAACAAAAAAAAATAAAAAATAAATTTTAAAGCATAATTATAATTAATTATTTGTTATTTTTTTAAAAGAAGTACTAAAACGACTATTAATTTATTAGTTTGTTAGCAAACAGTGTCCTCATCTAATTGTGAGAAAAATTGGACCACCTTCAATCTCATACACATTGATCAGACAATCTTTTTGATTTTTTATGCATTGTTCAAGTAAATAACTATATGTATTATTTTGCTTTTCCACCAACTGCTGCATACTCTGTAATATTTTATCAAAATGTGATTCAAATTTCATCTATTATTCTCAATATGTCAAGATGTTACTAATTATCTAAACGAACATTTTTTATTCTTTTTTAAATTTTTTTTTGAGACCGGTATCTCAAAGACAAAATAGTCGACATGGTCGATGCAACCGATCTCAACATTGAAAATTCACGGTTGATTCCAACTCTGATTTTTAAATTTCAAACCGTGCTCAAAATACTATTAAAACTTTATAACCATATAACTTTACTAATTAACTAATTACCTATTATATCTAAAAGGCATATAAGCTTGGGATTACTTTCATTTCAGTCTTTAGAGTGGCTTATGATAAAATAGTTTTAAGGTAGATATAAACGTGGGCAGGTTCCAGCTTACATGAAGCCTAGTTCAAAGCCATGGCCAATAAGGCCTAATTATATATTTCTCAACATTAGATTTCTGTAGAAACTATAAAAATATGAGGATTATCCAAACTATTCATCATGATCTACATATCCTAAAGAAGTGGTGGATGAAAAAATCATGAGTTTTGGAGTCGTTTACACATCCATCATCTGTTGCAAATTGAACGATTTTATGTAAATTGAACAAGTTTGGGACGCTTGATGGATGAGCAAACAATATCTAAAATCTATGAATTATCCTCAACTACTCCTTGAGGATATTTAGATCCTAATGAACAGTGTTGATCATCAATGTGGATGATTCACACATGAGAAAGAGCTCCAACACATAAATTATGTGCTTAAGGCATTTTCTCATTCACTACAAAAAGTGAGAGTTAACAAATTTCCATCACATCCCTATTGGCCCACCATTATTTTATTCCTAGCTGCTATTCACAATTTGAAATTTTGACCTGCACATCTTAAAAACAATCAATGGTGAGAATGTATAACTCTCACTTTTTTTGGATTGAATGAAAAGTGTGCAGTCCAACTCATATATATATATATATATATATATATATATATAATATATATAGAGATATAGAGAGAGATAGAGAGAGAGAGAGAGAAATAAACTTGTGTCATTCCGGAAGGATTCGAGGCTGAATCCTTCCCACTCAAATAAAACCCTACGACAACCGATTACAAGATCCACTCCGTTGAAGTTAATCTATATTATTTCAAGTAATTAAAAAATCAAAAATCATATATTTTGAATATTTTTTGCTCATCCATCAAGTAGGCGCAAAATGGACGGTCGAATAGTGAGTTGGTTAGTTTACGGTGTAGAATATTTAAAATCTAACAAATATTTGGTGTGGGGGTTTCAAGTATTTAGTTCATGTTGAAATGATCAGATCGAGAATTTGTATATCTAAAAATGTAAATCAAGCAATATGCTATTTTCGGCCGTCTGTTTTGCGTCTACTTGATGGATGGACAAAAAATATTCAAACTACATGATTTTTTTATTTTTAGTTACTTGAAATAATGTAGATTAACTTCAACGAAATGGATCTTGCATTCGAATGTCGTAGTGTTATATTTGAGTGGGAAGAATTCGATCTCCAATCCTTTCGGAATGACACCAGTCTATATATATATATATATATATAATTTCTAGACTAGCAAAAACCAATGTTATGAGTTTCCCATGTGAGTAAAGCAGCAAGTATCAGAAAGATGTCCTAACAATATAAATGATGGTATATTGGAAATGGGTCCCTTGCGTTTCAAATATAATATGGTGTCAAACATGTGAAACTAGTTTCCCAAACACGTGTCCCGACCATACATGAAGAGCCAGATAACAATGGCTTAGGATAGGAAGAAGGTGGCCCATCTTCATTGGAACACAAATGGATATGTTAAAATTTACCCTTATAATTAACTTTAGAGAACCTACAAAAATAATCGAGTTTACCATTTTCCTTCAATTTCAAAACTTTGAATTCTTAAATTTTATGCAAATCTAAAGTTCATGCCACTACACCAAAACTATGAATTTGTAGCGAGGGTTATGGGTAATATATTTTTGTTGTAACACGTCTGCAAGTCGAGCGCCATTTTTATGGGTCAAAACCTGAGCTTTTTGCGTGCCTGCTGAGAATTGAACATGAGTGCTCTAATACCATATTTGATTCAAGCCACCACCAAAACTCTGAAGTTGCGATGAGAGTTGATGGTAATATATTTATATTCTAACACTTAAGAAGCTCCTAGCAGAATAATCTTATCAGCAACAGTAACAAAGTGATGAGGGCATCACACACGTGCTAGTTATTTTTTTATTGTCTTAGTTTATTTTTGAGTTTAATTGTTACTTTTATTGTGTTTTAGTATCACATCGGTTATGTCCGAATAATGTCTTTTGTAAAGCCTATAAATAAGCCTCAGTACTTTTTATTCAGTAGACAATGAATGAATTAAAATTTTCAGTTAAATTTCATGAGATTTGAGTTTTTGAGATTGGGGTGTGAAACCTGTGGTGCAAGGGGCGCGAAGCCCAAAATCTATTCGGTTCTTATCTCTATTTCTTAAAATCTTAATTTCTCTTATTTATTTTTCTTGTCAAAATCCTAGTTTCCTACTTCTTTAATTTGAAGGTAATTGCGATCCCCCGTATTACATCAGTTTGATATCAGAGCTAAGACTCCAATTCTCTTCAAAATTTTATCCCTCTTTTCTTCAAACCCTAGTCTCTCTCTCAAATCCTAGATCTAAATTAAACCTTAGATCTATTCAAAAAAATTAAAATCAAAATTCTGATATGTAAAAAAAAATATTGTAGCAAAAGTCCCTCAAAAATCCCCCTAAACTCCAAATTTTTATTATTCATCCTCTGAAAATAAAAAAAAATCATTGTTCCAATTACACTGTACATCTTCCCCTCTCCCTCTCTCATAAAAAATCCCCAAAACCCAACCAACCACCTGCCACTACACGATTGTATCTTCTTCCTCCATCGCACCTCTCAGTCGTCGCATCACCTCCTACCACCTCGCACCATCACGACCTCAAGAACTCACTCCCGCCGCCACTATGTTTATCTACAATCATCGCCACTGAAGCTCTACATCACCGCCTCTTCGTGGATCTCGTCAACTAAGCCATGATCTTCGCCAACGACCTCAGATCTGCCGCCAGATCCGCATGACAGCAACACCACCCTCGTCGCCTTTGGTCGCCGCCCCATCATCAGCAATGACAATCATCTTCGCCGCCGCGGCCTCCGATCTCCATTGTCTCCATCTTCTGTCGTCGTAGCTGCCGCCTCCTCCCACTTAATCCCGTGACGCCCGCTGCAGCCACATCACTCCACCACAATCTCACCGTCCTTGTTGCCGTCGGTGCTCCGTTGCCAACTCTACAGGGCCTGTAAGCCCTAATTTCGAGTAGAGAGCAGCAGGTGAATTTAAATTGGGTTTGTTTTAAACAAAACTCAATCCACTGACTAACCCAGATCCACCACTATTTCAAGACCCGACCAGCGACCCGCTTCAAACCGGCTCAACCGAGCCGACTCAAATCACTCAGGTTGAGTTGACTCACACGATTTGACTCAGTGCTGGGCTCAGCCGATTCAGTTCAACTCAATTCAGATTCTGTTCTTCAAAAGACAATTCTGGGCTCGTGCAAGCCCGAATCGAGCCATTTTCGAAGAGTTGATGAGATCAGAACTACGCGTCTATAGCTTTCATATCCAGGTTAGAGTTTTGATCATCTACCAGATTCAGTTCAGTAGATCAACACAACAGCAGTCCAAAACATGTTTCTGGCTTGATTCGGGCCTGATTCGCGCTATTCTCGAGGCAGTCATCTTTCACGTCATATTACCGTTGTCCAAGACTATTTTGGGTGACTTTCAGCTCTCCATTATTGACATTACTTCGAGGAATCTCATAGAAGTTTTGTGTTTGGGTGTGAACGACTCACCCCTTAGATGATATCTTAACTTGAATTGAATTGTTAACTGTTAAATTACTTGCAACTACTATTTAGATTATGATAATATGTTGGTTGAATTGCTATTTGCTTCTATATAGGGGTTGCATCAAGTATTTGTCACTTTTTTCATTTTTAGAAGTGCATTTTCTTTGCATTTAGGACCAAGGTTCTAAGCATCGGATATTGATATCGTATTGGATTGGGATTTTTCATATAGGATATCGAATATCGGGGGAGATATCGGGGATACGCGCGCATACTAGTCGTTTATATCAGACACTATATATAATAAAATATTGATAATTAAAAGTTGATTTAGTATCATAGAGACCATCTACCAATTAAAAATGATGTAATACGCATGCAAAGACGGTAAAAAACAATGTATATTTGCACGCAGTCATGGGTCGTGCAATAAATAAGTTATTTCATAGAATTGAAAAATATAAAATTAAAAGTTGTATAATCTAACTTACCTGAAAATCAATGAACGAAAAAATAATAAAAGAGATAAAATCCTTGTGCCTTTAAATTCGAATATGAGATCGTCGCGCTCGAAGAATGAAAGGGGAGGCAAGCGTCGTCGCCGTCAATTCACGAAGGAGAAAAATTAAGGCTCGATTTTATTGAACCCTAACGATGCAAACAACACTTATATAGTTGGGTGACGTGTCGGGTTTGAGTTCAATGCCGATGGGTTCATAAAAACTAACCCAATTAAAATAAATCCATATCGGCATTTTTGCGCCGACTCATATCGGGCGATTTATCGGCCGATATTTCAAATATCGATCGATTTTTGCTGCAAACGATATGGGCGAATGATTTCCCCATATCGTATCGACAGCATGCAAAAAGTGAGATATCAGCCAATATTTCGGCCGCTTCGAACGATATTTAAAACAGTGTTTAGGATTAAACTTTTAGGATATTTTTATTTTTTACTTAGTTCACGCATTTAGCTTACTAGAGTCTAAAATTCTCTATTGCATCTGCTTATTTACTTGATTTTGCACTCGTAATCATCATGACTAGTCAAAATTATAAGAACCACCTCTTAGACCAGTTACACAATCAATGTCCATTTAGGATTACATAGCCATATTTGAGAACTTAACTCATCGTAGTAACGTGAGAGAGCACCTTATGAGGCTATAACTAAGTTTATTTAGAGTTTAAGGCCCAAAATAAGGCGTTTTATGATCACTGGCTCCTATGATTTAGACACCACTGACGAGGCTTTTGATGTTGCCTTAGAGATAGACTTGACTTTCAAAATGTTAGTCAATGCCAAGACCCCGTGTTCTAAGTGTGAGAGATATGAGCATTATGATTATCAGTGCCCCTCGGAGAGCCAACATGTTAGAATTGTGCCTAATAATGTTGACGACTCGAAAGTTATTGAGAATGTCCATGTTCCTTCTAAGACTATTAGTATAATTGAAGACATATCAGTTAGTTTTGACACACTAATTATTGATGAGTTCCACATGTTTTCTGATAGTATCAATGATGACATAAATGAGATAGTTGAGCCTAATATACCCGCAGTGCCTAGTAAGTCATTCAAGTTCTCTTGTGCTGAATATAGGTTTATGATCGTTTCTACCGAGTCATATTCTAGTGAGTCATCAGAATTTCTTGCCATGATCCAGGTTTATAATGCTTCTTTTTCTGATTATTTAGAATTTGTATCTGAGTCCAATATACCTTCATCTGCGGGGTTAGATGTGTGCCCTACTAGGCATCCCAAATATATCCTTTCCCCATCTTTAGAAATTATACCTAAAGTACCTACTGCATCACACTTGCATATTGCACATATTGATGATATCAGTAGGCCGATAGCAATTTGAATGACACTTATAAATTTGTTAAATATCCATACAATATTTGACATGAATTTACAGTTGATAATAAGGTGATGGTTACGAGTCACCTTGAGGCCGTAAGGAAGTTACACGCCTGGCGTATAGATTTCGATAGGATTCTGAAGAGTACTTTTATTGCTTATGAGTTGGACATTCCATAGGATCCTAGTATCAGTTATATCTTCAGTAAGGATAATGCGCCTCTGTCTGCTATCAATATCTTGATCGAGCTACCCTCTTTTACAGTCGATCCATCACAGAGGCCCGCTCCATCTCCACCACCATGGTCTCAATGTGTGTACTAGTGGGGCTATCACGATCACCACATTGGCTCGATTGAGATGCTTCGCGAGGAAAGCTTCACTCGACAGGGACAAGTTTCTCCCACCCTGGGGGAAGTGATGAGGACATCACACAAGTGCTAGTTGTCTTTTATTATCTTAATTTAATTTTGAGTCTAATTGTTATTTTTATTGTGTTTTAGTATCACATCAGTTATATCCGAGTAGTGTCTTTTTTTAAAACTTATAAATAGGCCAAAACTTTTTATTCAGTAGACAATGAATGCATAAAATTTTTCAGTTAAATTTCATGAGCCTTGAATTGTTTAGATTGGG
Source organism: Agave tequilana (assembly GCA_038442645.1). NCBI lineage: Eukaryota > Viridiplantae > Streptophyta > Magnoliopsida > Asparagales > Asparagaceae > Agave > Agave tequilana. The sequence continues at coordinate 156,066 of JAVJIF010008451.1, read as the reverse complement.
GTGTGAAGCCGTGGCGTAAGGGTGTGAAGCCCGCGATGCAAAGAGTGAGAAACCCAAAATCTATCCAATTTTTATCTCTATTTCTTAAATCTAATTTCTCTTATTTATTTTTCTTATCAAAAACCTAGTTTCCTACTTTTTTGATTTGAATGTGATTGTGATCCTCCCGTATTACATCACAAAGTTGAAAACACAAAGCAAAAAGAGTATAGAGCTCATCAATCACATAAAAGGGTTAGCGACTATATATGGACAGCAATTAGAAGCAATTTAGAGGAATAAAATGACAAAGTTAGACATGGCTACTTTCGGGAACATTTGTAGCAATCTACTTCCCATTCAAGTCCAATCGTAAGCCATCCATATATAAAGTCAACTTTGTTCAAATCGATCTACATCATTTAGAGTGCCTAAAAACCAAAAACCAAGCGAATCTAAGTTCTATGCACAAGCACAAAATGCAAAGTTGAGAGCAACAAGTTCTACCTTAAAAAAAAGTGACGAAGTTGTTGAGATTGACGGTCTAGACTGTCCTAAAACCCAACAAAACTTGATATGCAGGAATTTTAAAGTGTCTAAATCATGATGAAAGGTTTGCATTGGCAATTTGCATGCACCAAACAATATATCTAAACAACACCCTAGTTTCAGCCATTGGTTTTTGCCTCCTTGATGCATACGCAAGAAAACTCAAAATCCCATTATCTTCGGTTTTAGGCACTCTAAATAATGAAATCAACTTGAACGGAATGGATTGTAATCTCAACCTTTTATCATTCAATTTGAATGGGAAGGATTTGGCTACACATCTCACAGTAAAACCAAGAACTCTAGTCATACTTCCACAGAAAAACTAAAAGATAACCAAGAATGTAGTGAATCTTCTCCATGCGAGAAAGAAAATGGGTTTACCGGATAAGCATCACCACTTTTTACTTCTGAGCATGGCGGAGTGTTCGTCATCTGAAACCTTGACTCAGGATGCTTTGCACTATGTACAATAGAAAGCTGGTTTGTGCTACTTAAGAAGTGGCTTTCAGGAAGTGAGCATGAACTTTGCTGTGATGGTAACATACTATAAGCAGCACTCTGAAATGTAGAATTATGGACAAAAGGAGAATCCTGGACCCTGCACATTCTATCCTCAACTTTTGGTGATGAAGTAGCCCTCATTTCCACCCACATACTGGGTATCAATGCCTTGGGCTTGGGAATGTCAGACCTGGGCGATCCATTCTCAGGATTCTCAACTGAAACAGGCCTCTGGGAGTCGAAAACTACAGAGCTGAGAGCGCAGGGAAGATCCTGAGTCTCCAGATCAATATTCAAAATGGGTCCACCAGGAGGTTGTTTATGAGAACTCGGTTTGGGAGTTAAATTATCTGTCCTCCTGCCGTTGAATATACCCCAGAGGAAAAATAGCCTATTCCAACCTGCAGACAACAGATAGCCTCTTCTGATTTTGGTGAACTTCAACAGATGCATACATTACAAGCAGGAATATCAACAAATTTGCGTTCACACTCGGAAGCAACCTTCAAAATGAAAAGACACCAAGCATGCATAATAACTGCACTTCTAAAAAACAATATGGGCATTAACTCACGTTGTGAATGCACAGGTAGCTTAGTCGATGGGAATATAAGAAGCTCAACACCATCAATGAGCCCCTTAAGGGCTAAATCTTTTTAAGCATTTTTTCCAACAGCTTGCTATAACTCGTTTCATAACTGTAATCAAAACAACGCGACAGAGAATTAGAACATGCATCCAATGCACCAGCATGCAAATGACTAAGAGACATACATTAAAGAAGAAAGAATTGTGTAACAAACAAAACCTCTCAACGTCTTTGGCGAAGAAAAAAAGAGCAATATTATTTTCGTCAGGACTAGTTCCTTGAAACTGCAATGGCCATGAGCTAATCCACGAAACTTCCTCCAATAGAACTTTGCAAGGGAGCTTGCTTGCTACTTCAAGAACTTTGGGTGAAGAAGACGTTGACAAGTGTGCCTGAATCCCATCAAAGGGTGCAGGTTCATTTCCAGTTGTCAGAACCTCAAGACTACCTCTGCAAATCAAAGAAAAAGGGAGAAGAAATCATCTAAAGATTCATTGACAGAAAACAATCCAAGCTTGAGGATACATTGTACAAAATTGGAATTGAAAGTAAAACTTATCATACTGCCAAATGAATTCAAGCTTCGGAATTGCTGAAGTTCTACAAGGAAATGCGAGTTCTAAAGCTTGATCAGGCAACATATGATGCAAATGTTTCTTATTCAACTCATCTGAAACAGAATCAGTAGCATTTAATTCGCTTGGTTTAGAAGTGCAAGAAGCTTTAATTGTTTGAGCAGCTCGAGAAGTGCTTGAATCTTCAACTGATGGAAGCTGCCCGACATCCGTGATATGTGATGTCTTGAAGGGATCAACACCTGAACTTCTTAAAATTTCTTCTTGTCCATCAGTTCCTACCGAGAGGGATATTTCTAGGATGATTTGAGGAACTCGGCAGAAAATCCTTTGAAGCTACTTCACTGCTTGGATTTGCACTGGAAGCGGGAAACTCTTCTGACTGAACACTCTGCCTGTTATTCTTTTGTAGCCTACTCTTTAAAATGGTAGTCTCTACAGCAGCTTTCCATTTATTGCCCTTTTTACTTCCATACTTTGAATTATTATCAGAGGAAGGCTTAAGAGCAGATGACCGGAGCTTGTCGACTGAGCAGAACTGTGTTGCATGACCTGTTTCATTACATCTTTGACAACATAGTATACGATTCCCACCTGAAACTGCCTGCCTTGGACTGCTGAAAACAGTAGGGTCCTTGGTTTTATCATCCTGGTGAGTTGATTCAAAAGTCTGAAATACACCTCGATGTTGAACTGTCTCAGCATTATTGTACAATTTCTCAGTAGAACTGGAGCATCCACGAGCACCTTCCTTGGGGGTTTGACATGGCCTTTGGTCCTCACTGCTGCTTGCACTCAGAGATGCACTTACAGTCTTAGCTGAATTTATTGACTGCATCTTCACATCATTCCTCCCTAACAGATAACATAACCAAATGAGAACTGCTTCAAAACTATCAAATTTAAACCAAAGACAAACTTAAACTTCTCAAGGAAAGAGTTTTACCTAAACCATTTGCATTGTCTGATCCTTTATTAATTCTAGGAATATTTGATTCAGACATATTATTCAACTTAACATCATGTAGCACAATCTTCACATCCATCTTTGGAAGAGAAGTGCTGATACCAGACCTTGGCGATAAACTGGTGGGGGGAAGATCCAATGTAGAAGAAATTTTCTTTTCCATCATAGTTCTTTCTTTCACCTGTTTCAATGATCTGGGTTCCTCAATAAGGGGCTGATGAATGAACTGAGTTTTACTAGCTGACACAGTATTAGAACGACCAGAGCCAATGTTTTTGAATGATGCAGACTTAGTTATGGATCTGCCCACTGCCACTTTTCTTGTGTCATTCAATGAAGATCCTCTAGTGATTTTTGGCTTAACAAGAACATTTTGAGTGAGCTGCTTGACCTTTGGTTTCAAATTTGAGTTGTTAAAAGAACTTGAGCGTGACAGATATCCTGTATAAAAAAAATAGCTAATGAGACTCTTCTATGAAGGGAAAAAACATACTTGTTTTACCAACCATGCTAGTTTATAAACTTACCATGAGGTGGCTGAAGTTGAGCTTGGACCTTTGATACATGAGAACCCACCATAGATTGTGAGCGAGAAAAGCCCTTTGAACTATTTGCACTCTGACTTCCATTTGATCGAGGCATGTTTACTACCCTTGTTTTTCCTGTATCCAAGTTCTTGAATGAACTGTCGCGCGATAAAGCAGACATATTCCTAGGACTGCCAGTTTCAACAGATTCACCACTTATTTCAGCAGGCTTTTTGCCATTGGACGATGTAACATCCTGACTTCCATTTGATGGAGGCATGTTTGCTACCCTTGTTTTTTCTGTATCCAAGTTCTTGAATGAACTGTCGCGCAATAAAGCAGGTTTTTTCCTAGGACTGCCCATCTCAATGCATTCACCACTTATTTCAGCAGGCTTTTTGTTATTGGACGATGTAACATCCTGACTATCTGCAAGTCTTTTAGCTGAGATTCTTTGCAATCCTTTAGGCATTCTTCTCACCTCTGGATCAATCTCCTTCACATCCAACTTAGGCATAAGTTTTGAATTTGATTTACTTGCAAGCTTCTGGCTGCTTTTAGTCAGGCATGTTGATTTTGGTGTCCCAGGTACAGTTTCAGACGTATCAACCTCTTTATTTTCAGTGTCCTCCTTCTGCTTGCATTCCTTTGCTGCTCTGAATACAGCTTCAGAGATTTCGCCCTTCTTAACTTCAGCATGAACCTTAAGCTTGCACTCTTTAGCTATTCCAGATACCTTTTCATACCTATCCATCCTTTTAACTTCATCATCCTCCTTAAGCTTGCACTCTTTTTCTTTTCCGGATACCTTTTCTGACCTATCCACCTTCCTAACTTCATCATTCTCCTTAGGCTTGCATTGGGTTACTGTTCCAGATAACTTTTCAGGCCTATCCATCTTTTCCTTTCGGCATCCTCCTTCAGCTGGCATTCCTCACATAACCAATCACCTTCTGGAACTTTACGCAGCATTACTCGCATGCAATATCTAGTTAATAGAAATTAGCAGTTAAAGAGTTTAAACCTCGAACAAAACCAATTATTGGAGATAAATTAGTAAAACTGAAGAATGGGCTCAAAGTTCTGATATCTTACGTGTGTTCTGCACCATCACTACATTTGCTACAAAAAGCAAGAAGCTCCTCCCGACCAGCATCACCACAGATATCACAGACTTTCACCTGCAATGAAATGGCCAAAAATTATCATATTCATGTGTTTGAAATCTCAGCAGGCATGGAATGCACAACTATGAACTGTATACATGCAGGCTAAGGGAAAATTGAACAGGTTTATCCCATCAATAAAATGCAGATGACATAAAATTGCAAGGTCCTAGAACACTACAACTACCTGATTAGAAAGATGGGAGAAGTCATACACACAGTGATTGACATGGAAGGCAGAGATTTACCATTTCATTTGAAAACTCCAAGAAGATTTGTAATGGTAACAGTGGTAAAAAGCCTATTTGAAGTTGTAATATGATCCCCAAGGCGCATGTTTTACCTGTGGCTTATACAAGGCCGCATGTTTACCTGTCTGGCTTATCTACAAGGCCGCATGTTTTACCTGTCTGGCTTATCTACAAGGCCGCATGTTTACCTGTCTGGCTTATCTACAAGGCCGCATCATCTCTCAGATCATCCCTCCTATACCACTACCGAGTACCAACCATCAGTCTATATGAAGAACTATATGAAAAATGTTGGTGCAATAAATAGAAGGGTTAAAATGAAGTTAATGACAGTAATGAAGTTTATTTTGGGACTACCGGTTTGTGCCTAGCACCTGTTCATCGGCTTGCCCAAGCTATAATTGATAAAATTCTTTTTACTAAAAGCTATGTTCCAATATTTTGAGATTGATGAACACAAATGATGTTTTTTTTTTTTTTTTTTGGGGGGGGGGGGGGGGGGGGACAAAGAAGAAGGGAGATGATTACGAACACTAAGAAATCTCAGCCTAGAATTTGTAACCCAAAAAAATTATTGGGACTCTCTCCCTAGGGCATCTCACCCAAAAGCACACAGGCTACACAAAAGCTTAGGTAAGCATTTTTCATTATTCATCAACCGAGAATAACAATAATAATTTGAGTCTTATATAGACATACATCACAAAAAGTTTCTCACCACAGGTAATGTGGGACTAAAAGAAAAATAAACAAGCTTAAAATAAAATAACTAGTAAAGGAACTCAAATAAGCTAAGTACTAGATGTTCCCATTATTTCCCGGGCGCTGGGGAAAACTCGACCCTGTCAGTGCAGATCTCAGCTCTCATTCAGGTCATTGTGGTGGTCGCAGAACCAACCAGCATGTAGGCATCCAATATAAGCCAAAGTGGTAGAGGTGGAACTGACTTCTCTGAAGGGTTCGTTGTAGGTGAGAGCAGAGCTGAAATGACATATGCTGCAGGGCGCATTGAATCCTCTCGACTAAATATCGAGATGATACCAAGATCCCATGAGATCTAACGTGTATCTCTTCAGAACCCTATAGAAACATGCACACTGACCGTGTGATGTTCTCACAATTTCAGAGTGAATCATATCCGTCACTTCATTAACTGCAAGTTCCTGCAAGATACTATGTGAAAATACAATAAATTTATAGTCATCATTGTAAATTGTTGTCTAAGGTTTTCATCATATGTAACATGCAAATGCAATGCAATTGACTCACTAGGTTCATCCTCTGAAATAGATATATCATCGGGCATGGGTGTACTAGACTCAATTAGTGCATCCACAACATTACTAATATCTGCAGAAGATACATAACTCTCATCAATAATCGATGCATCGGAATTGACTAGAGACTCCTCAACGACACTAGAAATCTCAGAAGGAACGCGGTCATCCTCAACAACCTTTGAATCGTCAATATCATTACTAGGTACAATATTAACATGTCGACTCTCCAAGGGGCACTCGTAATCAAGGTGTCCATATTCCTCACATTTAGAATATTGCTCCTAGGAGGGGCACTGGTAATTATCGTGTTCATATCCGTCACATTTAGAACACTGCTCCCAGGCTTTGACACTGACTATCCTCTTGAAATTCAAATCTATCTTTAGGACAAAATCAAAAGCATCTGCAACGGAGTCCACACCATAGAAGCTAGTGATTATAGCACGCCTAATGTTAGACCTTAAACCTGAAATAAACCTGGTTATGGTCTGAGAACAGTGCTCTCTCATATCACAATGACGGGTTAAGTCCTCAAATTTAGCTATGTAATCTCTAACGGATAAACCACCCTGTTGGAGGTTGTATAACTGGTCTAATTCTATCCTTTCTCGAAGTTGCCTAATCATATGGTCAAACTTATTTAGATTATTCAAGTTGAATTTTGAGTTAGAACGTATGCACCAATCTAGACACAAATGCAACAAACAATCAAGCAGATGCAGTGTAAAATCTTAAACTCAAATAAAACTAAATACATGCATTAATTAAGAAATAAACTAAAAATACCCTGAGGTTCCACTTCTAAATGCAATGAATGCAATCCTACCAGTGATCAAGATAACACACAATGATGTAAATACTAGATAAAAGCAAAATACAAACCAGCTAACAAATTATTGCAGTCCACTAGTATAGCAAGTAACCGACAATTGATAAATCAGATCAAGACAGATTTCACCTGAGGGGGTGAGTCATTCACGCCCATTACCGAATTCCTCTAGGATTTCTTGAAGAAGCATGGTTCAAAGACTCGGCCGAATCGGAGACGAGTCGGCCGAGTCGTATCCGTCTCGGCCCGCTCCGAGACGAGTCCGAGTCACGAGTTGGTCGACTCAACTCAGAGGAGACCAACTCGGCCGAGAATCGGAGTTGACTCGGTCGACTGGCATTATGATAATGATTTTGTATCTCATCGCAATTCAATGTGAAAATAACTACATTAGCATGTATTATGAATGTAGTTTGTGCAATTTACTATATTGTGCATGTATTTTGATATGCTTCTACCGACGACGCGTGTATTTATACTTTCGCTTTATGTTTAGTGTGCTAGGTGATATATTTTGGACATGTAATATATGAATGTGGATATCTACATCTTTTAAAGATTTGTCGTAATTTTTTCAGAATTTTTTGAACTTTCTATGTAGCGTTTTGCGCGTATCGCCCGATACCGATCCGAGTCGCCGAGACCGATCCGTCTCAGTGCCCGCCGAGTCGGCGGCCGAGACCGCGACTGTGAACCATGTGAAGAAGTGACCACAACTAAGGGCTGACAATCACGCACAAGGTCCTGGACAGCAGTAGTATGAGTTAGGAGAAGACTATCTCGACAATAGTGTGAATTGGGGCCGAAACAGGCCTGAAACAGACTGAATTTTGCAAACTACTGAACTGCAAACTGCTAAACTGAACTGAGTCTGGATCTACTGAGTCAACTCAGTGGCTCAGTCAACTCAGTGGGCTAAACAGTCTGGGTTGGCTTAGTGGCTCAGTCAACTCGGTGGGCTAAACAATTCTGGGTTGGCTCAGTGGCTCAGTCAAGCGGTTAAACTCAGTCTGAACTCGGTCAAGTGGCTGATTAGATTGAGTCAGGTTTGTTGGAACCCAATTCATTCTGATCTGATCAGAGCGCCATCTGATCCCAACTGAATCAGAATCAAATGAATCAAACCCAAATGAGTCTCAATCAAATCTCAACTGATCAGAGCTCGACCTGATCGATCTGATCTCAACTGCGTCGGATTCAGAGGCGGCAACGATCGACGGTGGCGAGAAGAGCTCGTGGTGAATTTGGCGATCGAAGATGTGAACGAGATCGTCAAGAAGAACTGATGGACAAGACGACGATGGTGGAGATGATGTGACAGAGGATCCAAGGACATCAACGAGGTTGATGGGTTGCTGTGGTGGACGAGGTCGATGGTTGACGAAGAGGGCAGAGGGGATCTGATCACGGGTGGATTCAGTCTCAGTCGAGGGAGATGCAACGACGACGTGGAGAGGCGGGGTTCGCTTCAAGGCCTCATGGTGGTCACGAGGTCAGGGAGAAGAAGCGTAGAGGAAGACGGCGGATGCAGATCTCGTGGGTGGTTCGATCTCGATCTTGATGAAGGCAGTAGAGATCAGAGGAGGTTAAGGGAGGACGGTGAAGCCTGCTACCGTTGGTGATGGCTATCGAGCCCTGGTTGTTGTCAACGTCGATGGGAGAGGAGATCTTGTGTTACTGGATGAAGAGGTTGGTCACAGTGGTATGCTATCGCTATCGTGGTGGTGTTGTCGAGGTCAATGAGCAATATGATGGGGATCTCGGTCGGCAAGGTCGCTGCTGTGCTCGGGCGGAGCACGAGGGTGCACGGTGATGCTTTATGGTCGAAATCGAAGCGGGAAGGGGAGATATGTGGTTGTGAATGGCATCGAGGTGTCGATGAGGATGTTGGCGACAAAACTCGGGCCGCGAAGAGGGGAGAATCGTCGACGGTGGGAGCGAGGACGATCTTGACGCGATCATCGATGGGGGACTCGCTGAGGGCAACATGCTGATCTCGGAGGAAAAATGACAAAGAGAGCTTGAGGCGGCGGCTAGGATTTCCTTTTTCTTTTTTCTCTTTTTTTCTTTTCTTTTTCTTTTCTTTCTTTTTTTTGGACAAATAGAGAAGATAAAAAAAGTGGAAGAGGTCTAGGGTTTTATGGAGGAAAATTTTATGGATGAATTTTTTTTGTTTAGAACTTTAGCTCTGATATCAAGATAATTGAAGACAAACATTAAGAAATCTCAACCTAAGGTTTATCACCAAAGATAGGATTCGAGAATCTCTCCCTTAGACATCTCACCCAAAAGCACACTGGCTACACAAAATACTTAAACAGTAATTTTTATAATCAATCATTAACTGAGAATAACAATAATAGTCTAGGCCTTATATAGGCCTACATCACAAAAAAATTTTCCACCACGCACAAATGTGGCACTAAAAGAAAACTGAACAAATTTAAAACAAAATAACTAGTACAAAACTCAAATAAGCTAAGTGAAGCGCTAGATGTCCCCATCAACAAGCCTCTACGAATTCAGTTGTGTTTACACTATTCCTTATTTTTCACTAGTTTACATAGTGATTTAAAAAAGGCAATAAAAAAGCTGGGTGATCAGCCCATGGCCACGTAGGTTGAGCACCTCCATGCCTAGGTGTGCACTTTCTCAAAACAAACATTTTGTTCATAACGAAAGGTACAAAGACGACCAACCAAGAATAAAAAGAGGTCTATGGTTTATGTTTTATGCATACATACAATGATCAAATACATAAAAAGGAACACATCATCAAAAATATGGTGGCCCTCAACACTAATCCTAATTACTGCACAGCTTAATTGTCTAATGTAAAAACCGATGAATAAAAGTTTATGAGAACCTTCCATATCCATTGTCTAACATATATCATTTCAACAATATTCAAAAGTTATCAAGGCATGTCCTCCAAAAATCAACTCAAAGATGGCTCCAGAAGGTGAACAATTAATGAACCTTGACTATGGTATGCAATAAACTGCTTGGAAATATGGGAATCCTATGTGGATTTTTGCATTTGGCATACAACTGAACATTCCCAGAAACCATGGATTTCCATTGGCATCACATTCTCTCTCTTGTTTTTTTTTTTCAGAATGTGATCCTCCATGAGGTACGCATTGTGAATTCCCACAGTGTGCATCCTTCTATAAGAAAAAAAATAATATTTTCTAAAATGCCCTTATTCTTCCTCCTCGTCTTTCTAACCTCACTTCCCCCTCGCCTCCATTCATAGCCTCCATCTTACTCTTCTATGCTATCGACCAACATTGTCGTTGTCAATTCCGACGACACTACTACACCACTGCTGACATCGCCGTGCCACTGCCCAAACCCATCAACATTGCCACTGACTCTATCCATCCTCTCGACAGCCATCGCCATCCACACCACCACCACATCATCAACATCCACATTGTCATTGCCACCACTGATGCAGACGCCACTATGTTTACCTCGTCCTCATATCACAGTAGGCTTTGGGAAATCTCAGTAGAAATGTCACATTCCTCAAAAATCTTTTTAATGTGCTAAACAAAAAAAAATACTACAAACCCCCAAATGTTCAGATCACAATAAACATGGCGATGCAACATTCACAGGAATTTGATACTAAGCAGATTCCTAGGAAGGTATGCCAAATAAGAATGATGAATCCGCATGCCAAATGCTACCAATGGGGTATATCACTTTCATAGGCTACTCCACAAGCGCGCATCCAATACTTACATCACTTGACACAACCAAATAGACTTGGAAAAATATCCCAAAAACTAATATAACATGACAAGAAATAACTGAATAATCCAATGATTTGATGTTTACTTTGCTAGTCAACATAGGTTAGTGAAACACTCTGCTTTTGGAGCAAATTACCATTCCCTAAAGGAGGAGACTCATCGGAGTCGTCATGCAACAATAACCAGTTTTTTGGCTATGCCAGTATCTATGGAATCGAATTGCTGTCAGTTCATGGTACAGAACTCAAAAAACAATCCTAGAGATCATGAATATAAACAAATGGCTAACTGTCGAAGTCACATGTGACATGTGAAGCTGCAAAAATTTGATGGGTCTGTTGATGAACCATGCAAGGGAACAAAAGTAAAATTTACAATAATGACACCCACCGTTTAAACAAATGCACATTTTAAACGCATAGGTTAAAAATATCAGGATAAATGCAGAATTCATCCAGAAAATGATGTGATGATAATAATCACCATTTTCCACAACATCATTTCATCATCCTCGTGTTTTCACAATAAACTGGATCTGAAACAGAGCATGGTACCTAGTCAATAAGGACATGGAGCTACTGCCTTTGAGAACCAACTTCCTTAAACTTCTGCAATTTGGTGCCATGTTCTCAAATGAGACAACCATGTCTAGTAGAAGGGTATGAAAAAGCCTGACCTACAGGCAAAATAGTGCCACCTCCCCACACCCCACCCCCCTCGCGCGCGCGTGAGAGAGAGAGAGAGAGAGAGAGAGAGAGAGACACACACACAGAGAGAGAGAGAGAGAGAGACACACACACACACAGAGAGAGAGAGAGACACACACACACACACAGAGAGAGAGAGAGAGAGAGAGAGAGAGAGAGAGGAAAATAATAACTTTGGGATGCATGGACACAGGTACATTGTTGCCGGTCCCGTGTTGTCCCATTTCAGATACAAATCCATGTCAACATGTGTGGATTCATGTCCGATGAGGTTTGCCATGAGAGCAACAAAGCGCAACTCTGATATGGTGATGACGAGGCCGGAGGGCGGTAAGGAATTAGGGAATTTGTTCCTTTTCACTTTTTCAATGTGGGTTCTATTGTGTCCTAGTTCAACCAGGAAAGAATAGAAGCTTACAAAGCTTTTGATTTGGGTTTGGCTTGAAATCCAATTTCAATGCAAACCTGTTAAGTTATATTTAGTAAACTTAAGTTTTTTTGGGTTTAGGTCAAAACTAGACCCGAACCCAATAACTTACGTTAATGATTTATTTATGGGTTTGAATCTAGTCTCGAACCAAACCCAAAAGGACCAACTTGAGCCTCTTATTCTCTCCCTCTATCTCTTTATCTCTTTCTCTCCTTCTCTGTCTCTTCTCCATTTCTTTCTCTCACTCCTTTAGGCTGCAACAACATCCGCCCAATAGCAACGCCAGTGCAGTAGTGACACTAACAATTACATGTTATTTTTTCTTCTTTTTCCTATCACAGTCCGTGTTTAATATATTTCTTGTTTAATAGAAAGAATTCTTAGAACTTAAAGTCAATCTAGTTCATGTGGGTTGTTTGGGATTTATTTTATTACAAAATTCTAGTGTTATATGATTTTTAGGGTATAAAAATGTCATTTTTCATGAAGTATGATTTAATCTTGTGAACTCTCATATGTTTTATAATTAATCTCTTGCTACTTAGGAAGTATGAGCTTTAATGCACCAGTACTGGTACTCAAACTTCATCAAATGCAAGCACAAATTTAAATGAAAATTGCCAATTCGGGCTTTTATTAATAAGGAGGTCAAGAAGGGAAATGGCGGTAGAACTACAAAAATTTAGATGCCACTTTTACAAGAATATTTACAGGGGAACATACTCAAGAGTAAGTGCTCACTCAACATTCCTAACGAAGGAGTTGCCTTGTGCTCTTAAATAAGAGATAGGGAACTTTCAAAATTGAAATGATTTCTTACAAATGCGCAAGGAAATATTCAAGCCTAAAGAGCAGTGTTTTAAATATCAGATATCGGCAATATATCGGTCGGCAAAATTATATACCGGATACCGGGTGATATATCGCGATATGATACTAAATACCAGACGTCACACCAGATGAAGAATATACGTGTAATTGCCTACATAAATCATATGAAACTACTTAAAGTAAGTTTATGGTCATAAACTCATAGAGGATACTTACCTTTTGTAGAAGCTCATTAAATCTGTTTGTAGTAGTTCATCAAATGTATCACGTGATGATATATCAGATATATTCATCTCGGATCGTATCGACTGGCATATCGGCCACGTGACGATGTATCCGCTCATATCGGTTCAAAAGGATATTCGATAAAATTTTACACTTATCGTATCATTTTGAATAAAATACTGGTATCTCGGCCGATATAACGGTATATCGACCGAGATTCAAAGCAGTGCTAAAGAAGTTCCACTTCTGCCTTCTTTAAATACATCTTTGGGCAAATTCACCTCTTCTCAATTAGAGGGTTATGCTCTTAAAAAATGGAAGAGAATGAAGCCCAACATCAATTGCGAGCATTAATGGAGAGAATGTTTTACACTAGTAGTTTGAGGCATTGCCATTTCAGTTTGCAAAAAAAATCTATATTATGTAAAATCATATACCTTTTCCGCTAACAACCACATTAGATGAATTGTCCTTAGTTTTTTTCCTAGGACAAACTTGCTTGATGTGGCACAAGCTCACATTTAAGAATCATTGGTACCACTCTTGCGAACTTGGAAGGATAAGGGTATCACAATTGCTCTGTTGGATGGTCCAACTCAAAAAGGATCATGTTTATCAACTTTAGGCAATGACGGTGGACTGACCTATCTTCTTAAAGGTGAATAATGCCAAGGGGTTTTAGAAAGATAAAAGACTACCCCCAACCTAGTTGAAAATTTTATTCAAGAGGTTGAGCCTAAAAATTTTGTTCAATCATTATTTTTTGTAATGCTTGAGTGCATATGAATTGGGTTTTGACATTGAAGAAAATTTTCCAAACATATTTTGGACTCTATATGTTATGCACACTTTAAATCTTGCATTGCAAGGACATTTGTGCCACAAGAGTACAATGGGCAATTTAGAAACATGAAATATGTCATTGGATCATACAAGCTGCCCAGGATGCAAAGTTTTGCAAGAATTTCACTGCCAATCATTCAAGGAAATTAGCAATGCCTAATGAGTTTGTTTCTTTAAAGTTGTTAGTCACTAGCTGCATTGTGATCATTGTACTCAAGAGATTTAGGCTAATTAAACAAGATCTCCAATATTTGGTGTGATAAATGGTCTCCAACTCTCCATACAATAAAAATGGTATAAAGATAGTATGGGAAAAATGCTCTATCATAGTAGTATAAAGTAATTGTGTAACAGTACTAAATTGGAGCATGTTCTGTTATTTTGTAAGTGGTTATTTTGTAAGTTCTTACTCTTGTCAGGAGTTGTACTGTTTCTATTTTGTATATGAAGAGCAATACCCCTAATTGATGTTGTATCATCTTCTCTATGAAAACATGGTAAAAGACGCTAGCTCGATATCAATCAATAATCAAAAAAGTTTCTTTCTAATTCTTGTTTGTTCTTATGCTTTTTTTTTTGTTCTTTTTCTTCTTTCTTTTCTCTTTTTTTTTTAACACCTGACCCCACCTAGACCACCAACCTTCTTCTCTTTTTCTTTTTCTTTTCCCTTTTATTTCTTTCATCTATCTCCTTTGAGGTCGTCGTCTTCTCTCTTTTTTCCAACCCAGGATCCAATCTCATCACCACACGCCGCCGCCACCACCCGCCGCCGCCCATTGCCACCACCCACCACCATCTGTCTCCCGATCCCACCCACCCCCTGCTTCCTCTCTTCTCTTTCTCTCTCTTCTTTTTTCTTTCCCCCACCCCCAAATCTACATAGAATCCCTTTCTGTTTGCACCCCCAAATCTAACACCCGCATTAGAGTATAATAAGGTAATTTTATAATAATAGTAAACTCGAATCTATTTTGTATGTAGTTCCTTACTCATGTTAGGACTTGCTGTTGGTATTTTGGGTGTCTCACATTTATTAGAGAAGACTACGCAATAAGGTAGAGAAAATTCTAGAAGATTCGGCCGTTAGAAACATGCACAAGGCATGTACATGCTCAGTCTGTTGACGACAACATATAGCTGTCGACAGCTGAGCCAGTGCGGTCGATGGGCGATCGACCACGAGCCAACAGAGCCTGAGGATGACTCAGTCTATCAACAACTACATGTAGCTGTCAACAACTACGCACTACCTGTCGAAGGCAATTAACATGAGATCGACGCGGTTCAACAATGCGTGCCTCAGTCTGTCAAGAGCTGATACTCAGCTATCGACAGTCACGAGAAAATTCAAAATCTGAACTGCTTTTAGATTCTGATTTTGAAGAGGTTTCCGAATCTCTTCTTCCAGATGCGGTTGATTGGATAGCTAGGATGGTTTTGCTAAAGATTTGAAAGGTCTAAATTTATTCTAGATACCTATAAAATTTCTAAGATTGTGAGTTTTATGTATCATACTCAAGAGAGAGATTTTCATCTTGTATTGAGAGTTTGAAAGATCCTAAAGAGAGATCCTTGTAAACTCTTATATTGCTTCTTACGTTAATAAGATTTTCTCCCCCTCCTCTCTTGATCTGTAATATGTGTTCTTCTTGTGGTGATCAAGTTATATTGATTGCTAAGTTAGATTGCTCGGGGCTTCTGTGGTAACTCTTATTATTTAGTGGTGTGTATCACAATAATTAGTATTCGAGTCATGTCCCGAACTTAGTCTTGTGTGTGGATGATGTTTGACCCCTCCAATTGGGCGCAAAAGGCCCCTGTTAAGCTAGCTGGGCTCTCGAGGATTTGACAGCGTGCTCCTGCTTCACATAAGGTATGTCTTCCGTCCGTGCAGTGAAGAGTAATAGGCTACAATTTGTGGTTCACATAAGGCATTTCCCCTGTCGGGCGGTGAAGAGTTGTGATCTCGATTGAGCAAATGGTCTTCCAGGTGTGAAGAAAGATGAACTTATAGAGAGACTCTTTGTTCGAGGGGGATTGTTGAGTTGGATATCGAACAAATAGTCTCACATCGGCTAGACATAGAGATGGTCTTGGGTATATAAGGATTTGAGAAATTCCACCTAGAAGGCTAACCTTTTGGAATGGTGCCCAAGTCCTTACAATTGGTATTATAAAGTCATATTCTGAACTTAGTCGTGTGTGTGAGTGATGTTCGACCCCTCCAAATGGGCGCAAAACGCGCAGTAGGCCCTTGTAAAACTAGTTGGGCTCTCGAGAATTTGATAGTAGTGCTCTGCTTCACGTAAGACGTGTTCTTCGTCCGCGCAATGAAGAGTAATTGGCTGCAATTTTGCTTCACGTAAGACGTGTTCCCTATCTGCGTGGTGAAGAGTTGTGATCTCGATGGAGGATATGATCTTCTAGGTGTGAAAAAAGATGAGCTTACAAGGAGATTCCTTATTCGAGGGTGATTGTTGAGTTGGATGTCGAACAAATAATTTCACATCGGCTAAACATGAGGATGTCTTGGGTATATAAAGATTTGGGCAACTCCACCTAGAAGGTAGTCTTTTGGGATGGTGCCTTAAGTCTTTACACTTGCAGGAGGTGGACCAAGGAGGCGAGCTGGGGCAAATGCCCCTCTTGAGAAAAAAAATCCTATTAGATTTTTCTCGTTTCGGAATCACCTGTGTCCCTTTAAAATAGAATTCTGATTAGCCAAGAAAATAAGATGACCACCCACCAAGTTATGTAGAGAGAAGCTTGTGATCGTAATGTAAGTTTCTCGGTTCCCATGTGCACACGTATGATAGGTTGCAAATTTAGTAGTTTAAGATTAAAATAATGTGAGGCTTATCTCCATTTAGATGTCACTAAATTTAAATCAGTTCAGATAACTCATATCACAGTATCTTCAAAAACTATCCAATCAAATTCAAATTAATTTTGACAATTGAATGGATTCCTAATTAAATATCATTAAATTCAAATCAATTTAAATAAAACATATCTTAAATTACAATCTCTAATAATTATACAGTTCAAATCCAAATTGATTATGATAATCAAATTTGGATCAACAAATGTAAAGTGAAAAAAAAAACTAAAGAACAAAAAATGTAAGTTTATGGTTACATTTCTCAAGTCCAAATCAGATCAATCCTAAAAGAATGAACAAGTAAAACTACAAAAAAGGTAAAATTTGACTCACCCTATGTTCTAACTCTAAAGTTAGTCATGTGAGTGAAGGAAGGGGGAAAACAATGTAAAAATGTAGAATATATACCTTTGCCCTTGCTCCCCTTTTATCAAGACTTGTCGAAGATTATAACTTCAAGCAAGAAGATCTAATTCTTTCTTCTATTCTTCAGTTCAGACTAAAATTCCAACCTAAATTTCCCCCGACTATCCACGATTATATCTCTTTCATAGAGTTTGTGAGTTCATGGTATAGAGAAATTAAAATAAATTCCTATATAGATTGCAAAGTGGCAAGGAAAGAGAGGAGAAAAAAGTATTTGTCAAAAACAAGGAGATCTTAGACTCAGAGATCAATTACTCCAATTTAGTATTGTATATTAACACCCCCCCCCCCCTAATAAGTAAAAGTCCTTGTTCCACCTTTGAGGACTTGCTACTTCTATTCTATAAATAAAGGGCAACACCTTAATTTGGATTTATTGTCTTCTCCCTACGTCAACAAACTCCCTGTGCAGCAAGGTTTGGGACTCACTTTCAGTTCCGGTATCTTCTAGAACTTTTGGTTTTGACTAGTTTTGTTAGTTTCGGTTTTGGTTCATATAATCTTAAAGTTATTTTTACGTATATATTTATATCTGATGTAGGAATATAAGTGTTTGCAATGTGTATGAAAGCTTAAAAGCTAAATGCGAAACTGTAAGCAATTTGTGCACTTGATTCCAGCAAGGGGGTAATGAAAAAAAAAAAAAAAATTTAAGATTACACATCAATAGAATTTAAACGGGCTTCTGGTTTGAATACCCATACCCATTTACCTTAATATTTTAAGCAAATTATTATGAAACTTAAAATAAACAGATTGGGTAACCTGAACACGCTTGACTATCAGTAATCTAAACTAAAACTCGACCACTTTTTTACCCTATTTGTATAAACCGAACCCTACATGGACTGATTTCTCAACATGATTGCCTTTCGCCACTCATCAGATCCAAATTGAAGATTAGCAGCTACACACGACCATCCATAGTAAATCCCAGGCCTCCTCACCTCTTGCTATTGTTATCTCCCTTGTGTTGTTCTCCTTCTATTTCCTCCTCTTTTAAAAAATTTAAGATTTGGGTTCTTTTTTTAAAATTAGTTTGGGGATCTCGTAGATATCATTACTAACATGATATTTTAAAGATTGGGAGTGATAACTTGATGGTTTTTACCATTTTTCTTGGGCTTATTAACTATTTTTTTCCGAAACTTAAATAAAACCAAGTTTTAAATGATGTTTCACATTGATCCCCTTGAAACTGACACGAAACAGCATAAACGAATCAGTTTCGACCGATAACTGAATCATTGATCTGGAGTATGATTCTGGATGATACTTAGCGGTTAAAGTTGATCGTATACTCACTTTTTTTGCACCTACCTATGATTTGCTGAGGTTTGTCAACACGGATAAAACTTGACTTCACTTGATCTATATGAGATGTGGGACTCTATGATCAAAAAAGTGAAGTCATATACAAGCATGAATAAAAAGGAGAGGAAGACATCTTTCTGTTACAAAGTGGTGTAAGATATAATCATGCCTCGTTGGAGCAAATGCAACACTCTACTTCATTGCATAGTCCGCTCATTGAATCCAAAGTAATTTTGCATTTTAATTTAGTGTTACAGTCTAAACCCAATTTGGATTGGAGGACAAGTTAATGCTCATATTCTAAAATTTTCCCTAGGTATTACTATCAAGAATGGCTCAATTCATCTCCAAATCATGTACGACCTTACGGAGATCCAAATGTTTTACAAGAAAAGAAAAATGAGCAAATGTTTGAGAATATACTTTCCGAATCATGAAGATTTTGCAAGAGTGAAGGAAGAACCGTCTAGGTTTCCGAGTGTTGCAATGAATTTATTTCTTTTGATTCATTGCGAGATGGGTGGACAATGCATGTGAAAAGATGGTGGCCTTACCATGAATCCTCTGCATTTACATCAACCCTAAAGTTTCTCTAGGGCTCTACTTCCCGCTTATTTTACTCGAAGCTGGTTCGAAAATTAAGCATGCAACATGGAATCCTTCATAAGACCCAACGTCACCATTGCCTAATCCAACACCTAATCCAACATCTGAAAATGCACAAGAACGAGCAGTCAAGATAGCTGTCTCCTGGTTTCTAAGGGCGGCAGGGAACCTGACAAAAGAGTTGGAGACAACGGAGGCATCAATTTGGTCATCTTCTCCACAATGTTCTAATAAGCGATTTCAGTACGCGAGCGGTCGGAGAGCGCATAATACTTAAACGGTTTAAAAGGTGATTAAACGATTACATGTTTTATTATTATTATAATATATAATAATATTATAATACTTAAAACATAAAAATATGAGTTCTATAAACTCCAAAAAAGCATAAAAGATATAGTAAACATAACTTGAAAAATTAAATTGCTAAGAAGCATTTAAAAGTAATAATGACAATCAATTTAAAGTACATTCCACCTCCAACAATTAAGTTAAAAATATACTTTTTAAATGAATAAATATATGTATTTCTTTCAAAAAAACATACTTCCACCAACTTTGATTCACTGTTAGATGCAACTGCAAGTAATGTGCAACTTTTCCTTCTCACCCTTGAGGCACTCATCAACCTATTAAAAGAAATAAAGACCATGATAAAAACCTGGACAAAATACGTGCAAACGAGAGGGAGATAGCTGACCAAAGAGAGGTCACCGTCAACGCATGAGGAGGTCGCCATAGACGATTTGCTGCTGACCAGAGAGCTAATCGCAGGAGGTCTTTGTCGACAAAGAGGGAGGTCGCAGTGGGAGGATCAACTGCAAGGGGAGATCGTCGTCAAAGGGAGAGTTCGCCACAGGAGGATCAGCGGTTTATGAACTTCGTCGAGCATCGAGAGCTCTAATCCCCAAGAGGATCGTCGACGTTGTGAGCTTCGGGAGATTAAGATAAAATCAGGACTTCGAGAGCTTCGTCATCTCGTCGTCATGAGCATCGAGAGGTTCTTCGTGAGATTCGGGAGCTTCATCGTCGCCACAGGAGGATCGAGGATGCGGATAAATTTAGGGCTCGCGAGTCCTAATTCTCTAACACGTGATAATTTATATCCTCAATTGAATCGGGTTTGAGTTCAGTTAGTTTAATGGGTTCGAAATTCGAATCCATTTAGAAAATGATTGAATAACGTTTAAATGGACGCTAATTAATCACCGATTAGACGCTTAATCATCGCTTAAGCGAATTAATCGCCTGACCGAGTAATCGGACCGCTTTCTTCAAGTTCTGCTCGGTTTCAGGTCGAAAACAATTTAAGCGGACGATTAATCAGCCACTTAAATCTTTTTTTAGAACACTGCTTCTCCATCTCGGTGGCTACAGAAGGAGTGTCACTCTATTTCTTGCAAGCATACAGGATTTGGCCTACATGTGTCACAGTTTTCATATTTTTATTCGATTATAATTCATCTACCATCACCGTCTTTAGCAAGGTCCTAAATACTAAAACATATTAGTTCCACCTTCTTAACATATCTAAATTCTATCGGGATATCTTTTTAGGGCCATTTTTGGTTTAGTCTAATGTACCTCTGATTAAGCTTTCTGCTTATGCGTTGTATTAGATAAAAATTATGTTTCAGTAGAAATTTGGAGCACAGTGGATGCTGGAAATAGACTGCCTTAGCCTTTGGTCGTAAATTAGGCTTGGAGACACTACTTTTTTTTAATTGCATTTATTTGCTCTTTCTTCTTCCTATAAGGTGAAAGTTTTCAGGTTTTTTCTACCTCATGGACAATTGCAATGTAGCCTTCGACAGTTGGTAAATATTCTTCATCCCAGCCTTATTATTCTTTAATATTGTTTGGCATGAATATTGTTAACGTCATATCTGTCTATATCCCTTTCCCCTCTATCTCATATCATGATTACTGATTGGTATATTATAAAATCAGCCCCCCCCCAAATGGATGATTTGAAGAGTGTAATTACATTGTGATAGCTCCCTCTCTTTCTCATCCAAATCCATACACTCAATTACTTCATAAAATTTACATAGATAAACATGCATGGTTTCGAATATCGGTAGGTTCTGGCATATATTGGCAATATCGTATCAGATTTTAAGGTACCCGATATGATATCAATCCTATAAAATTGGCTAGTATTAGGACCGAATTGCCAATGTATCCAATTTTGCCAATATTGATAGCTGATATTGTCAATATCGACATTAAAACCAATACAAATTTCAAACCATGCCAACATGTTTCTGATTTTTCCATATGGCATGGAGATGGGAAGGCAACCTACTTGGTATGTTTTGGTGATTAGGAGCTGGTGGAAGGATTATCTCTAGCTGGAAGTACTTTTGTCTTGATATGTCTAATTGTACCGAATCTTTAAGGTACCAATTGTGTATATGTGGAGGATGTGATGGATTTGTAATATTGCTATGTGTACTCTTCTTTTTCTATTTCTTAGATTTGAGATAAGCTAAATTGTTGTAACTTTTATTATGTAATTAATAGATATTCAGGTTTTTGCCTTGGCCAAGAAAGAACAAGAAAAAGAGAAAATTCATTAAGATGCAAACATTAGAGACTCGCTATTGAAAGAATTATTAGATTTAGATCAAAAATGTGTGATGGTTTTAATTGTGTTATGTTATTAAAATAATGCTCAGTAAGTAGTAAGGAAACACCCCCAAGGACGAAAGAAAGAGGGACACTGATAGCAGAACCTCAAAGCTTATATTTCTAACTTGAGTTTCACTAAGTCAGAACCATGTGACTCAACAACCTTGCAACTTCTTTCAACAATCCCTCCAGCCAAATTCATGTGTCAATAACCAAATCAATTATGTTCATGTGTCGAGAAGGATAAACCAAAGTGGCTCGTGTTTGAGAGTAAAATTAGACAGACATAAATGCTCAAGATAGGGATATTTCCAAAAGTGCAGGCACTTACATCAGTTAACTCGGGTTCCGATTCAGAATTCCCACCCTCCATGACCAGCTGAGGTTCTTGCATATCAGATGCCTCCACCAAGGAGCTAGAAATTTTAAGTTCCATGTTTATAATTCCAGACTTTATAACCTTGTCAGATGAGATCCCCTTATCCGAGCCATTTTCATTTTCCAAGCATGGATCAGTAATCTTCACAGCATGTGTTCCAGTGTAACTTGCTTTACTATTTCCATTATTAGCTGGTGGTTTATTTTCGTCAAGTTTATTATCCAATGCTATTTCTGGTCCTGATGAAGCTTCCCCGTCGATATGGGGTTGAAAACTGAGACTACCAACTGAAACCTCACAATCACCATTATGGCAAATAGCATTGCCATTGTGGGAAGGGAAACACGGACATTGAACTTTTGGAGAAGAACTACGATTTGGAAGATGCACCTCTGCAAGATCAGGCTTATCAGAGAAGACTGTGTTTGCAGAATCTGCACACTTCTTCTGAAGAAAGGATTCTTCAGGGCATGTTACTTGCCTCCTATAGTTACCCTGTCTCTTTTCATTTCCACTGGCATGAACACAATCTATAGCTTCACCTTGAACTGTATTTTCTACTTCTCTAGAAAGTAAAATGTCAGTTGAGGCAGAACTACAAGTAGCATTTTTGTGGTCCAAATCGATATTACGGTGACTTGATTTGATATTCGAATCTTTAACTCCAGTAATACAGGATATATTGTCCCCATGGCATCCTAATCCTTGTTGCTCTTCATCCCTTTTGGAGGATATCCTATGGCACAAATCAGATGTTATATGGCTATCTGAGGAAAACAAACTCTTTTCTCGGATGAATTGATATTCAACTGTTTCCCTCAATGGCAGAGAGGAGGCATGTTGATGTCTTCAGATGCTTCATAAGTAGCAGAGGTCCTTACTGTTGCTTTGCTTTGTGCATTTTCAGAGTATGAATCATGACTTGAACTAGCACTAGGTAAGTTGCTCACTTCACTAGCTGCAGGCTGCAAGTCATCACATATTCTGCTTTTGTTCAGAGGCATCCCATCAACACAGATGAAAGAACAACCATCAGCTTCTTTTGCTGCACAGCGATTGCGGGATGATCCACACTCTATTTTTGATTCCATATTTAGGAGGGTTCGGTTACTGTGCATGCACGATGAGCAAGGTGCAGAGCACACGTTGCAAGTCCCGGACTCAACTCTCATATGGAAGCTCTTATTTATGAATTCAAACTTTTTCTCAGCTGGAAATGTACCCTACAAGAAAGAGAAGAAAATGGAACTCATGAAATAACACTCATAATCTGATAGACTCAAACAGTCACAATTGATGCAAGCACATATTCAGTAAAAGAGCAAGAATGGAGCACAAGGATGTGTGGGAGTGCACGTTATACATGTCACATGCAAATAGGCTCCCATCAATACTGTTCTCCCACAACAAAAACCACTTGTAACAACTGGTGCATTACAAAATTTGGAACCTACAAATCCATGGACATCTTAGAAATTTGTACCACATATACTTCAAAACTAGATATTGATGTTTTATGTGGACGCAAAAAATGCGTTTGGAAACACCTTAACCAGAACCAAGTATATCGAATGCATGTCAATATATACACAACTAACTTTACAGAAGTACTGCTAAATTATGAATACAGAATTGCAGATCCTACAGGCTACGGCAAGAGGATTGCCAAGTTTTGGTCCTCGTGTTAAACACTATATAGAAGGTTTTTTAACATCAAATAGTCCACTAAACATGGCTAGAAGGTTTAGTGTGACATGTACTATTGAATCTGGGGAATGTCTGGACAAAAAACTAAGATTATCACAGATATCTGCAGAATTTAGAATGCTTTTATGAACAGAGAAATAAAATCCACAACGTGGATTCCCCTCTTTCCTGATTAATCTTTCATTATTTCATATTTCTTCATTGCTTTCTTCTTTTCTTTCCCCCCTTTTCATCCGTTTGTGATGTTTCTTTCAGTTTGTTAGTGGCCAAAATAGTACGCACAGGAGATAGATGATAGAAGATTAAAGATTTGAGCCATACAATTTCTCAATTCTGACACAAGGTACTTATTAGATGGAATCGATTTCTTTTGCAGTATCCACAACTATAAATGTAACCCATTAGAGCATCCTCAATGGTGGGGCTGCACCACTTTGAAGCCAGATAAATCTAGTTACATCAACAAAAAAACACACACAATGGACCGAAATTTGGGGCTACATCCATGTAGCCCCAGCTGGGATTAAGAAATAGGCTACAAATTTGTAGACAATTCATCTAGCCCTAAGTGGGCCCCACCTTCTAAAAAAATTGCAATTAAAAGATGAGCACATGGGCTCAAAAATAATTATGTCATGAAATAATTATGTTGTCTCACTTCTAACCCTAATTTATCTAGTCCCCACTATGAGAATTATTCTTTTCTAACATCAAATTTTCAAAATGGAGCTACAATTGGAAGTACATCTACCATTCATCTAGCTCCACCACTGGGATTACCCTTACATGAATAAAACGTGAGCAATTATCCAACCAACAAAACCACTTGTTGGGAACTAGAGAATAATATGCCATTCTCATTTAACATTGTTCTCCAAAAAGAAGCCTTCTTCTCCTCTGTTTTCTTATTTTCTTTAGGAGTATGTTGTCTTCAGTTTATCTAATGAGTAAGTGCAAGAACTTCTGTAATATTGTTTAATGATTATTTTGTCAGAAACAAAACGTTACATGAAATATGCTCCACTATAATTAACAAATAACAAACATATGAATTTATTCATTAATGTGCAAGTATATCTGATAGGTATTTGCCAGAGTTGATCGTTGTCAGATCAATTGTTTGACCAAGTAAATGTAGAGTTTTAATATGGAGGAAGAAGAGTTAAATCAACTCATGCCATTTAGTACACCTGCATATAAGGGATGCAGTTGCTTTGTGTCTGCTTTGACGTATGATATGAAAAAAAATCACAATTTGAAGAAAAAGAGGAAATCAAATCATTTTTTTTTCTCCAGGTTTAGGTAAAACTATGCCGCAATCAACTGAGTCCCACAAAAATTATTACGAGAAGAGAAGAGAATAGACTAGAAAGAAATAGTACTTGTGAGATATACATTAATTAGCACTGACTTCAATATTGGTAATATAAGAGAAGTTACACCCATGGTTCAAAGCCGCGGTCTCGGCCACCGACTCGGTGGGCACCGTTCCACATTGATCGCGGCGTCTCGGAATGGACTTGGGCGATACGCGCAAAAAGCTACAAATAAAACTCAAAAATTATGAAAAAATCAAGGCAAATCTTTAAAAAATGTAGACGTCAATGTTCATATATCACATGTTCAAAATAAGTTTATTTTGAGAGATAATTGAGAAGATATAATGATTTGAGGGGGTAAATATAAGAAATATAAATTTGAGGGTAAATTTTGAAATATGAAAATTTTGAAATGCAAATATGAAAAAACCAAAAACTAAAAAAGAAAGTTTATATTATAAGAGAGACAGAGAGAGGGTGAGAGAGAGAGAAAGAGTGAGAGATCGAAAGAAGAGGGGGGAAGAGAGATTGGCGAGGGGGAGAGAGATTGGCGGGAGGGGAGAGAGGGGGGAGAGAGAGATCAGAGGAAGGGGGAGGGGAGAGCTCTCCCCCTCTCCCTCTCTCAGTCTCTCTCTGCTTCTCTCAGTCTCTCTCCGCCTTCCTCTTCCTTCGATCTCTCTCCCCTCTCTCCTCTCTCTGCTCTCTCTCTCCCCTCCCTCCGACCGACGGCGACGAGCGGAATCGACGCCAACAGGCGGAGATCAACGGCGACAGGCGGAGATCGAACGTAAGTTTTTTTTTTATTTTTTTCGCCACAGCGATTGGCAGAGATCTTCTTCTTCTTCTTCTTCTTCTTTTTTTTTTTTTTTGCTTTTAAGACCGACTCGGCTGAGTCGATTACGACTCAGGGTGGACTCGGTTCAAATCATTGGTATCAGCCGAGTCAAGTCGATTCCATCGTAGACTCAGCCGATACGTCCGAGTTGACTCCGAGTCCATCCCGAGTCAAGCTAAACAGTGCAATATTATTGACTCGTGGCCCGGTTTCAGACCGGAGGAGGCCAATTCGGTTCCGACCCGGCCGAGTTGGAACCAGATCGGCGAGTTTTTGAACCCCGGTTACACCTATAGAAAGTACGATCATCCTATATTCTCTCTCATGCATTCCAATTCTATGCTGGCTAATTTATATGAAGATATAATCAAGAGGTACATAAGACAACCATCTTCTTAATAATCCAAAATAAGTGAAATGCATAGCGTGAAATGTTAACGAAATAGCTTTGAATAACAATTCACAGATATCTCAGACTACTAACTGTCACAAAATAGCATGAAATGAAGTCATTATATACATGAGAGGAAAAAAGAAGATGCGTATTACAAAAAGATAATCTCAGAATCAAAAATCAAACGCAAGCAGCATCTTACTGAATTTTCATGCAAAGTTCATGATCCGATTCATCCACAGGCCCTTGGATGCGGCAATTCCCTTCCAGGACTGGCGTAATCTAGAAAGCACAATTAAACCACATAAATCACCATATTGCGCAATTATATACCACATTATCATATATGAGCAAAAAGCTACAGCCAGTTGCATTAAAGAAATCCCCAACAGCCTAAAGTTTCAATCTTTCCCCTTGAATCATCACAAAACCCAAACTTTCCACTTCAGTTAATATCAGCAGAGCCAAAATCTCACACAATTCATTCAGGCATCCCAATCCCTCACAGAAATAAGAATTAATTCGACAGCAACGATCGAATAATCACCGATCGTTCAATTAAAACCAAAATAAATCTGATCAATCACGATCAGGTCGATCATGGAGAATATTAATAAATAAACCCTAATCCGAAGAAATAAAGTCAATCACTTTACATGCCTCCGGTCCCGTAATCTTATCGGTGACACCGTACAGTTCCTTCAGGGTCCTCTCTAGTCGCTTCCTCATCCTAATCAGCAATCGCGTGGGATCCGTTCACCGCCTGACGAGGTTCCGGTCCCCCACCCCCATCAAATTTAGGGTTCCAAGCTCTGGATACGAAATGGGACGAAGGAGACAAGAGGTGAAGAGAAGAAGGAGAGGGGAAAGAGTGCACTGGGAGTGCTAACGCGAGCGGGGACTTCTATACAGCGCCAAATTCTAGTGGATCTGAGGGCTGGCGACGCTTCTGTAAGAAACCATGGCGGAGAGAGGGGAGATGAAGCAAGGAAGAAGAAGAGAACGAAACATGCGCCCAGTGAGGGCCCCTTCTCTCACCTCTCTCCTATCTAATTTTAGTAAAATTTGTAAAAAGCCCTCGTACTGTTTGAAATATGATTGGACCCCTCCCACGCTTGGAGCGAGTGATTCGTTACACGTGCGTTCCAATTATACTCAGACACGTGTGTAAACGGCATTGAAAGGATTTTTGCCGGGGGATAATGGCGGTGGCTTTTAATTGAAGAGGAGAATCCAACGGGTTTTCATTTTCGCGGAACGACAGGTTCCAGCCTCGATTGTTGTGCCTCGTTCAATCATCGCAAATTTCTCGATGGACGGCTGAGATTGCCTGTTCTGACAGGACGCCGGTTTGTTCCCGAAAACACCCCTGCTGTTTACCTCGATTGACGCGCGAGGGACTGCAGGCTCGAAAGCAGGACACTTGCTTCTGGAACCTTCTTCCCTCACATAGGGATTCTGTTCATGTTTGTGAGTGACACACACATGTTATAAGAGGGCCACTTTCGGGTTAACCTAGATGTTAGATTTCAAGGGGACAAAATTTTAAATTTTTTAGACCTCTTATAATATTATAAAATAAGCAATCCCACGTGTTAATGCGGGACTGACCCCTTTATAATGTGTGTAGCTCACACACGTAAATCGAAACCCCGCGACAGTCATTGACCAATGATGTTGCTGCCAAAGCTGTAGGCCCGACACGTGTACCTCAAAAAATGTGTTCCTGTATGGTTTATGGATATATTAGAGAATGCATGATATATGCAGTGGTGTTTGCGGGTTTGGTTCTTGTGTGTGGCTCACACGCATATATTTTAAGATGGATAATTTAATATTAACATGTGAAATTGATCTTATTATAATATCACAAGAGATATGAGTCACACTATATTATAAGAGAATCAATCTCACATGCCAGCGTGAAATTGATTCTCTTAAATATGTGTACGTGGCTCACACGTTACGGTCTACCGCCAATGAACAAGAACTAGAAAAACTGCAACAGATGTGCCAACAAGGTGTTAGGTATTTAAGGGTCTGTTTGGTTGTCGTAATTTGCCGTAATTCGTAGTTGTAATTAGTAAAGTCTTTTACAATTGTAAATGAGTTACATGTATGTAAATTTTACGGTGTTTGGTTGGTAATATAAAATTGTAAAGTGAGAAAGTGTATTGTACTTTACGGTATTTGGTTGTCGTAATGTATAAGTCGTAAGTGAAAAAGTTGACCACAAAATTAACTATTTGGTGATTTTAAAAGTTTTAATACTGCAAATAAATATTAAAAAACTTAAATATTAAATTTTTTAATATTAATATAAAAAAATATTACAAATTTGTATGACCACAAAATTAACTGTAACTGGGCTGTAAGTGAGTGGTAACTGGGTTGCAAGTGAGTGTTAGTTGAGTTACGTAAGTCTTTTACGAATTACGGTTCAAACAAACGCTGTATTTGTAACTAGGTAGTAAGTCATTGACGAATTACGGAGTTTTACGCGAAACAAACGGCCCCTAAGTGTACATGATGTAGATTTTCCTATCATATAAAACAAGAATCCGTTTTGTCGCATGTGTCGATTGTTCAACTGGGGATGATGATTCCGATGGATGATGACCAAGAGTGCGAAGAAACAGATCTAACATGAATGGTCATTGTTTATGCGCGCTGAATTTCGTATGAAACATGATGTATACATATGTACGGAATGGATCAAGGGTCATTCATAAAGGGAAGCGGTGTCAGACGAGGAGAATAGGAGTTGAGACTCCCGCGCTTGCATGTGTTGATACGCAATTAATCCCCACGTCAATAACGAAACGGAGGAAGTGAATGACCTTAAGTTTGGATTTGGACTAGAGTGACCTACAACCGTAACTTCTTTTTCATTATTTTCCAAGAAAATGATTCATAGTTTTAATTATTATTTTGTTGAGAAACAATATTTTGATTTGCTTACAGTAAGACCACGCAAAGCTCATGAAAGAAAGGATTGTGTTTAGTTTGGCTTGCAAGAATATTAATCCCTGGTAGCAAGTCCCCCATAACACACAAGTATAATTCAGACCGTTCACCATATTACTGCTATCTGATGTCTGTATTCTCTTACATATAATCAAACATAGAATATAGTGGGCACTGGCGGATACTGGATGTTTTTCAGTGTGAACATAAACATAATAAGAATTTCAATGTGTCGTAAATATGAAAAAAGTAAAAAATAATGTTGCACCGATCGAGCCTTGAACTTGTGACATTCAATAACTTATATTTATAAGTTATTGAAGGACTTGGGGCACCATTCCAAAGACTAGCCTTTTAGTGGAGTTGTCCAAATCCTTATATACCCAAGACCATCCCCACGTCTAGCCGATGTGGGACTATTTGTTCAACCCATATCCAAAAATCCCCCATCGAACAAAGAGTCTCCCTGCAAGCTCAATTATCTTCACACCGGAAGATCAAATGCTCCATCGAGATCCAACTCTTCACTGCGTGGGAAGACGGCATGCCTTATGTGAAGTACCAACTGCAGTTGGTCACTCCTCTACACCGTGTAATAGGCGAACGCCCATTACAAGGAGCACCACTGTCAAATTTCTCAAGAGCAGGCCCATTGCGCCTTTGCGCCAGTGGGGTGGGCAGGCCCATTGCGCCTTTGCGCCATTGGGGGATCTACATCGTCGAACATCACCCACACACACACGACTAAGTTCGGGGCATGGCTCTGATACCACTTATTGTGCGCAGCGGGTCGGCAGAAACACAACAACCACCCTTGAGGAATCCGCCACATGGCGGAGACTCGATGCAGCCGAAGAAACAACCAACACAATAGGAACAGCAACCAATAGAGAAAAAATAATCAACACACAAAATTAACGAGGTTCGGCAACGTGCCTATGTCCTCGGGGCAAGGGGAGAGAGATTTTATTGATTCAACAATCAATACAACTAATACAAGAGGGGAACCTGAGGAATTCTTGGAGATACTTCCTATGATTCTTAGGGATACAATACATAAGGACTCTTGCCTCTATTTATAGCCACATAGTCCCTGGATTTATGGAAACCTAGGTTGGATTCGATCCCATCCAGAAAAGAAATTCGAATCCTAAAAGGAAAATCAAACACGCCTATCGGTCGACCGGCCGGTCGACCGACCCATGCCCGGCCGGTCGACCGACCCATGCCACGATCTGCCACGCCCAACTGAGAGCGAGCTCTTGTCAGTCGGTCGACCGGGCCGGTCGACCGCTCCTTCCTGTGCACGCTTGTGCACGCCGGTCGACCGGGCAATCGACCGGCCTCCTCCACCGGTCGACCGGGCGGTCGACCGGGAGCACAATCTGGCCTGCTCAATGCGCCGTTTCTCGCTCCTTTGTCGTCCGATCTCTGTGCTACCTCCTTCCATATCCTCTATCTCCTCTCCCACAATTCTCCACCTCGGTGAAGATTTTTCAAATCTGAGCCGATCTCCAACGAACTCCAATCTATCACCTGACGAAATCGACACACGATCTCGGCGAAATCGACACACAATCTCGGCTTGCGCGCTCCGGACGAAATCGACACACGATATCGGCGAAATCGACACACGATCTCGCTTGGAATCTGTAGCTCAGCTATCAACTTGGATGCACCACACATGCCTTCCCTACACTTCATCTTACGAGAACTTCTATACATGCCGATCACTGAACGTGGCTCCTACTCTGCAACTTCACGAGCTCACGAAGAACTCATCACGAGCCAACACTGACTCTCCAACTGACTAGCTCTATCTAGTCTACATGTCTTCAGCTGACGGTCCAACCAAGTCTGAGTAGAGCACACTAAACACCATCATCGGCTTCAACAACTGGATGCACACCCCTCCTATGCAAGCTCAACATCTTCTCACCAGAAGATCAACATGTTCATCGAGATCACAACACCTTACTTCTACGTGAAGTCCAACTAGCCACAACACTTCACCTCTACGTGAAGTCTCTCCACCTCTACGTGAAGTTTCAATCGGCTTCTCGAGAACCCAAACAGCTTCATACGGGTTGCATCACCAAATTTGGATGCGCCTTTACGCTGCCTACGTACCTTACCCAAAGGATCAAGCCAATCGTAGTTCATTCAAATGAGCTCCATCAAGCTCAAGCACTTGTACCTGAATCTACAGCAGCGAATCTATCTAGCTGAGTCATATGAACCTCCTCATGATCATCATGGAGAACAACGGCCTTCAACTTGAGCTTGTCGCGATCACAATGTTGAGATTCATGCTTCTTTACCCACGAGCGTGGTTTTACATTGGTTCCAATGGCTGCAAACAACTCGACATTCTGATTAATGTTTTCAACCTGTTCAGCATCAATCCTGGCTACATGATCTCCACCTGATGTCACATCCAGTGAAGATTTCTCTGATACCGAACCAACTAGAGATGGTGGAGTAGCATCAACCTCCACCCGCTGCGATACTTCCTTGGTCTCTGTCCTCTCCACCTGCTGAGAGACGGTAGACTTTAATACTGAAGTCTCATCAAATGTGACATGCCTACTCAACACGATCTTCTTATTTTTGAGGTCCCACAACCTATAGTCATTCCTTTTGACACCCAAAAACACAAACCTCTTTGCTCGCGGATTCACCTTGCCATCCTTGGCACTGAAGTAGGTCGGACTTTCAAATTCCCGCAGCAAACTATGATCTTAAGCAGCTTTCTCAGACCAAATTTTCAATGGAGCTTTACCTCCTATCGCAGTCGATCCATTTATGAGATGGCTAGCATACACAATCGCCTCAACCCAAAATGATTTGTCTAATCTTGCATTAGACAACAATCACCGAACCTTCTCCAGTAAGGAACGGTTTACTTCCTTAGCTAACCCATTTATACCTTTTGTGAAGTAAGTAGCAATACTGGTGTTCTGGCCAAATCGTAGGAATTGGTTAATGTTTCTTCCAACATTACCAATCTGTAGCTCCTTAATCTTCCAACCAATATGCTTCTCCATTCTTCCTCTCCACTTCACCAACATATCTAGAGCTTCACACCTTTGTCTCATGGGATATATCCAACAATGCCTAGATAAACTATCAACAAAAGAGACAAAATACCTATGACCCCCAAGCGATGCAGTCTTAGTAGGTCCCCAAACGCTTACGTGAATACAATCAAGAAGACCTTCTGAGCGGTGAGTACTGGTGCTGAATTTTACCTTCTTCTTGTTCAAAACGCTGTGTTCACCTTCCAAGTTGCAGGTAGTAGAACCTTCCAATGATCCCTTCTTTGTAGGAGCTCGCAAAGACCTTTCACCTCCATGTCCGACCTTTACCTACCAGACCTTCGTGCAACCATCATCTGAAGAACTAAAAGTCTCCACCTAACCTGTAACGTACTACCCTTCAAGTAGTAGAGATTGTCCCGGCGGATGCCCTTCATCACCACCATCGAGCCTTTGATCATCTTGAGAACACCATCTCGTACAGATATCACAAGACCCAATGCTTCTAAAGCGCCAACAGAGATAAGATTCCTTTTGAGTTGAGATACATACCTCACCTCCTTCAATTCTCATACTATCTTATCATCCATCTTGATACGGACTGTACCCATCCCTTCTATATTACACGGATGATCATCACTTTGAAAGTGCTCTAAAGCCAATTGAAAGCACACCTAGAGGGGGGTGAATAGGTGTACTTGCTAATCTAAAAACTAAATGCGCTAAATGCGGAAGCTAATGCAAATTATTGCAACACACTTAATACAACACACAAGTGTAACCGAATTCCCCGTGAAGGGCTCTGGACTAACTCCTCTTGATTCCCCTTGAATGGGTTGAGGTGCTATGTGAAGCTCTTGTGGTTAAGTATAAGTGAGGCACACACAAACAACCAAGCATATATAAGATATAGCAATATGAAATATGCAAGGCAAAAACACAAGCAATGAATGATATGAATGAAGAATGATGTTTTGCACAAATGTAAAGAGAGAGAGAGTTGAGAGACAATGGATCAAACGCAAAGGCCAAGATATGTTTCGAGGTTCGAGCCCCTAGCTCTACATCCCCGCCTACACCACCGTGTAGGATTTCCAATCCACTATCTCCCACCGAGGGAACCTCTACCGAAGAGGATTTTTTACAACACTAGGAGTACCGAACTCCTCTCTCAAACACCGCCTCGCAAACGAGGGGTAGGCCCGTAGCCAAACAACCACAACACCTCTACCGAAGAGGGTTTACAAACCAAACTCCACCTCTCACTAGAGGGAGCAAACTAATCACCCGATCAACCTCTACCAAAGAGGGATACAACAAGAGCAAGGGTGTTTACAACAAGTGGTTTCTTTCAACCACAAACAATCTCTCTTTTCACTTTTCTCTTTTTCACAAAATAAGATCCTAATAGAATAGGATAGATGATAGCTCAAGTGTGAAAAACAAGTGTTTTGATCAAAGAAAAACTCTTGGAAAAATACCAAATAGATATTGAATTGAAGAACAATAAACCAATTCCCAAAACCTATTTTCTTTGAAATAACAAAACACTAAAAACAAATAGATGAATCTTTTTGGCACTTAAACTCTTTTGAAAACTTCTTTTAAACACCAAGAATAGAGAGAAATTTTAGCTCATAAAAACTTAGTTAAAAACACCAAACAATGGGGTATTTATAGCCCCATCAGCAAACTAGCCGTTAGGCTGATCTGTCAGCCTGACAGGCTACCGGTCGGCTGGCCCGGCCGACCGTCAACTGTCAGAAATGTGACCGTTGGGGCAACCCGGTCGACCGCCCGGTCGACCCAAAGAAACAGAGAGCACTGCTCTCAGGTCCGGTCGGCCGCCCGGCCGACCGTCCTTGTGCCTGCCAAACGTGCACAGGCTTGTGCACGTCGGTCGACCCAAAGGGTCGACCGCCCTTGGTGCGGTCGACCCGTGCGGTCGGCCGACCTGGCCTGTCAGCCACTGTTCTGGGACAGAAACACATGTTAAAAATATTTCTAAAAATCTTTTATCTCTTGTAAAAATTACCCAAAAATAGTTTTATCATTTTGCATTGATATATAAACATGTGATAAAAAGTTTAGCTCAAATATCAATCAATATGAACTATTTTTGTGTTTTAACATTTTACCAAAAACCAAAACATGTATTTTTATCAAACTTTGATTTTTCTATACATGAATAGGATAGTCAAAATAAGTTTGTATAAGTCATGTAAAGCATGTATGTATATAGAGCACATCTAATATACATAAAAAACAAAGTAAACTTGTTTTGATCAATCTATTCATGAAAACAAATATTGGTTAAACTAAAAACCGAAAAACCAATATCCAAACATAAAACTTGTGTGTGTTGTGCACTTGAGCATATCAACTATTCATATCTTTACAAATGGATCTAAAACACACTAAACTAAACTAGGATACCTAAGTCTTCTTGACGATCTCTATCTTCAAGTCGACTCGATCCCAAACGTGATCCACCGAGTGCAAAGATATGATCTTGATGCTCGGTCACGGGAATCACCAAGTGAAGGCTTTCAAACTCCTCTTTTTGAAGCAATCACCAACTAATATCTTGATCAATGATCTGTAACTAAAATCACAAGATAATTAGTAAACATAACTACATGAATTAATCATCATCAAAACTAGGGTGGAAGGCCTTTGGGCCAACACACTCATGACCGTGTAACATCCATCTAGCTTCTCAAAACTAGAAAATCAGGCCCTGTTCAGGCACACATGATAGGTGGCTCTGGTATCCAAGATTCACTCAACATTATCTGAGTTACAAACAGTAGGGGTAGTAACAGAGAGAGAATATCGATGAGTCCGACTCTGATCCATCTGCCTGTGAGGTACTGCCTTGAGTACTAACTACCTTTGCAAGATTTGCCTCAGTCTTAGACTCCACTTTCTTACCTTTGGCCTTCGGGCATTCAGCTTTCCAGTGTCCTAGTTTCTTACACAAGGCACACTGATTCTTCTTCAGATTTTTGAAGCCTGATCTGGACTTCGATTTTCCCGATCATCTCTTTCCTTCCTATTGGAACTTCTGCCTCTTACCTCCAATACCTCTGCTGTTGTACTTTTCGAAGAAGACAATCGGTCCTGTCTCCTTACTTCATAACTCACAAGTGCAGCAGACAACTCACTGTACTTAAGGTATGTCTTCCATTGAGAAAATAAGAGTAAAGGCCTCATACTCTTCCCTAGGAAGAGAGTTCAAAAGATTACCATCTTATCCTCTCACTAGTTTCCAATCCACATTAAGTAGATCTGTAAGAAGCTTCGTGTAGCGGTTCAAGTGCTCATTGACGGAGCATCCTTTTTGCATCTGAAACCCATAGAGTTTACTGTTCAACTGCAATCGCGATTCTAGCTCTTCGTCAGATACTTCCTCTTCAGGATCTCCCACAGTTGCCTCGCAGATGTCTCATGCAACACTTGATACTTGATGTCTTGTGTCAGACAAGACCTGATCAAGCCACACGCCAAACGGTTCTCTTATCCAATCTTCTTCCGTTGTTGATGCGCGCTTCTTCTCTAACCATAGAGTGTTGAGGTTTGATGCCGTCAGCGCATCCATAACCTCACACCTCCACATGTTGAAGCCTACCAAATTGAGAATGTGAAGCCTACAAAGTTGAACAATTTTGATGATGGACAAGTGATGATGGACAAGCATTTATGATTACTCAACCTCACTTGAAGCCAGTTGAAGCTTATGGGAATTATTGGATATTTGTGTAAATTTAGAATATTGTGAAAAGCCTTGAATACTTACACAAAATTCCCTTCCAAGTCGACTTGACCTCTTATTAAGTCGACTACCCATACTATAGTCGACTTTCCAAAAACCCCTAGTCGACTAGACCACTCCAAAACAATAACCCAACTCTCTGTTGGTCTCTGTCATGATAGTTAGTCGACTTGACTTCCATATGTAGTTGACTAACAGATACCCTAGTCGACTATACAATTTCCCAAGTCGCTAATAACCTATACAAAAATTTTTCAACTCTCTGTTTCTGTCTGAAATGAAACTTAGTCGACTTATCCTATATCTATAGTCGACTAACACATTACCTAGTCGACTAACAGTCCTATATAGTCGACTACATTCAGTTTTCCAGAAACCAAATGTCTGTATCAGTGAAAACATAGTCGACTAACCCCTTGTTGTAGTCGACTAATCAGTGGAAATTTTGTTCTGCTGGTCGACTAATCTCCTGTTCAATCGACTAATAGCAGTTGGTAATTGCTGTGCAGTTGGTGAATTCTAGTGTGTTTTTCAACGTTTCAAAATTTGAATTTGGCCTGATAACTACCCTAAACTTCCTATGGATTTCACCTATAAATAGGGGTATGTTCCTAGGGCTATTACACAATTAAAATCCAAAGTTTTCAGCCTTAAACTCTGTCCAAAATTCTGTTTTCTGAAAACTTGTTCTCTTTCAGTTTTCTCACCAAATTCCAAAGTCCATTGTGAAGATTTCTGAAATCCCTCCTATAAGAAACCTTGTCCACAAGCACATTCAATTTCAAGGCTTATAGGATCATTGTAATCATTCAAAAGAAGATCATTGTACAAGGGCGTCTTCTTGGTGTAGAAGAAAGTTTACAAGGGTTTGTTCTCTTGGTGGAAGAGGAGTTGTGCACATTTGGCAAAGGGCGTTTGTCAAGTGGTGTACAAGGTATTGGTTGTGGGTGTACACAAATCAGGAAAGGAAAATCTCAAGCGGTTGCTTGGGGACTGGATGTAGGTCACAAGGACCGAACCAGGATAACTCTCTTGTCTTTGCGTTTGAATTTTCTGAGTTTATCTTGTGTTTATTTTATTTCCTGCAAGTAATTTGATTTACAGTTTTTAAACACTATTCACCCCCCCTCTAGTGTTGTGTTGCTTTGATTATAGATCCTACATTTGGTATCAGAGCAAGGTTCAAGGCAACAACCATACGAGGATGGCAACGGAGTTCCCTTCGTCACAATTCAAAGAAGGTCATTCTACACAACGTCCACCGCTATTTGACGGAACCAACTACAACTATTGGAAGTGTAGAATGAAGATCTACTTGCAATCGCTCAACTACGATCTTTGGAACATCGTAGAAGCATCATACACCAAGCCAACAACCAACTACAACGCTTGGAGTGAAGATCAAAAGAAGAATGCAAATCTTGATGCCAAGGCGATGAACGCTCTATTTTGTACCTTAACCAAAGAAGAGTTCAACCGTGTGTCTACATCCACTTCTGCACATCAAATATGGCATACTCTTCAGGTAACTCACGAAGGCACAAATAAAGTTAAGGAATCTAAAATATCTGTTCTTGTTCACAGATTTGAGTTATTCAAAATGAAGGAGAATGAAACCATATCCGAAATGGTTACAAGATTCACCAACATCACCAATTCATTAGCATCCCTTGGAAAGGACTACACTCAAGTTGAAAGAGTTCGTAAGATCCTTCGTGCACTCACACCAGAATGGGAGAAGAAGACAACCGCCATTGAAGAGGCGAATGATCTCTCAACTATGACATTAGAAAACCTAATCGGTAATCTAATGGCATATGAAGTGCAGTTAGAAGAAAGGAAGAAGGACGAACAACAACTTCCATCCAAGAAGAAAGTACTTGCCTTCCATGCATCCTCCGACACGGACAATCGGATGATTATGAAGAAGAAATGGCGATGCTATCCAGAAAGTTCAAAAGGTTCTTAAAACAAGGTAAATTTAAAAAGAATAAAAATACTAACGATAATCCTACTTGTTTTAAGTGTAACAAACCAGGCCACATAAAGAAGGATTGCCCATTGATGAAATCAGAAGGACACTTCAAGAACTTCAACAAGTTCAATAAGAAGAAGAAAGCCTTCCAAGCAACATGGGATGATAGCGACTCATCTTCCTCTGACGAAGAAGAAGCAACGGAAACCGCCAATATCTACTTCATGGCCAAGAAAACGAGATACAAGATTATGATGAGTTATTAGAAGCTTTTAATGAATTGTTTAATAATTTCAAAAATGAAAAGATTAAAAATAAAGTCTTAATAAAGGAAAATGAAAGACTCATTCATGAAAATGCATGTTTTGTTTCTCAAACATCTTCTCTAAGTTTTCAAAATGAAGATTTTGAAAAAGTTATTCTTTAAAAAAGGATAATGAAATTTTCTTAAAAGAAAATTCTTTACTTAAAAAGGAAACTATTTCTTTAAATTCTAGAATTTCTATTTTAGATAAAACATGATTGTTTTCAAAATTAAGTATGAAGATCTTTGAAAAATGTAACTAATTTAATAAAGGAAAAGAGAATTTAAATGTTTTATTATCTTCTCAAAAGATGTCTAACAATCATTTTGGTCTTGGTTTTTCAAAAGATAAGATTTATAAACCTACTCATGTTGGTATTGGATTTTCAAAACTAATTTTGTAAAATCTACACATCTTCATAATAATAATTCTTTTGTGAAAAGAAATACTATTTCAAAAAGAATTAGATGCAAATATATATGGGTTCCTAAGAATCTTAATAATTTTGATAAAAATGTTTATATTGCATCTTATATACATGATGTGTGTAATTCTGAGAATTATGTTTATACTAACAAGTGGAAACCAAATTCCAATTGGATTTGGGTTCCTAAAGGCTAATCTTTTCGGACCCTATCATGATGGGTACCATACAAATTTGTTTATCTTATAGGTACCTTTTAAAGAAAAGTGGATACTTGATAGTGGGTGTTCCAAACACATGACCGGACACATTCAACTACTATCTTCCGTTCAAATCAAAAAGAGGAGGTACAGTGATATTTGGAGACAATAACAAAGGAAAGGTTTTGGTACCGGCATAGTTGGTAATATTTCAAAACCCCTTATTGAAAATGTTCTTTTGGTAAGTGGTTAAAACACAATCTATTAAGTATTAGTCAATTATGTGATAAGGGTTATAAAATTGTTTTTGAAAAAGATGCATGTCTTATTTATGATACTAACATGAAAGATATTTTATTCAAAGGTTTTCGTAACAATAACATTTATGAATTATCTATATCTTGCATATCATCTAATGATGACTTATGTTTACTTGCCTCTATAATGATTATTTTTTATGGCATAAAAGATTTGGTCATTTGAATATGAAAACTATTTCTAAGATTTCTAAATTTGATTTAGTTAAAGGTCTTCCAAAATTGCTTTTAAAAGGATTATTTTTGTGATTCTTGTCAATTAGGAAAACAAGTTAAATCATCTTTTAAATCTAAAGATTTAGTTTCTACTAATAGACCTTTGGAATTGTTGCATTTGGATTTATTTGGTCCTACTCGTTTCTTCTTTAAACAAGAGTAGATATGTTTTTGTTATTGTTGATGATTATTCACGTTTTTCATGGGTCATTTTTCTAAAAAATAAAAATGATACTTTTGATGAATTTGCAAGTTTTTGTAAAAAAATTCAAAATCAAAAGTCTCTAAACATAGTCACTATTCGAAGTGATCATGGAGGAGAATTTGAAAATGAATCTTTTTCAAAATTCTGTGATAAGTATGGTATACACATAATTTTGCATTTCCTAGAGCATCTTTTTTGAAAATGGTGTTGTAGAGAGAAAGAATAGGACTTTGCAAGAATGTGCTAGAACTATGCTTATGGACAGTAATTTACCAAAATATTTTTGGGCTGAGGCTATTGCTACTGCATGTTATGTTTTAAATCGTGTGCTTATTCGACCTTTTTAAACAAAACATCTTATGAATTGTTTTATAACAGGATTCCAAAAGTTTCTTACTTTAAGATTTTTGGATGTAAATGCTTTATCTTAAATACAAAAGATGCTTAAAATAAATTTGATGCTAGATCCAATGAAGGTATTTTTGTTGGATACTCTACTCAAAGTAAAGCATATAGAATATTTAATAAGAAAACATTTACTATTGAAGAATCATTACATGTTAAATTTGATGAATCCTTGACTAAGCCTATTTCTAATACTTCTCCACATGATGATGATCATATTTATAGATACTCCTATTGATAGTATTGTTATATCTTCTGTTGATACTAACATTTCTAAGGATGATGAGACTTCTACCGAGTTACCGAAAGCATATGTTGAAGTAAGAAATCATTCACGTGATTTGGTTATTGGAGATATAAATCAAGGCGTTCAGACGAGATCCAAGTTGAACTACATGACACAAATTGCTTCATATCACTCATTGAACCAAAGAATATCAAAGAAGCATGTGCGGATGATTTTTGGACCATTGCCATGCAAGAAGAGTTGAACCAATTTGTCAGAAATGATGTTTGGGATCTTGTACAACGTCCTACTGATCATCCAGTCATCGGTACCAGATGGGTCTTTAAGAATAAACTCGATGAATCAGGTGAAGTCACTAAGAACAAAGTAAGGTTAGTAGCACAAGGATACAATCAAGAAGAAGGTATTGATTTTGATGAAACTTATGCACCAGTAGCTAGGCTTGAATCTATTCGTATTTTACTTGCTTTTTCTTGTTTTATGAATTTCAAACTATATCAAATGGATGTTAAAAGTACCTTTTTAAACGGATTTAAAAAGAAACTGTTTATGTTGAACAACCTCCAGGTTTTGAACATGAAAAATTTCCAAACCATGTTTTTAAACTTAAGAAAGTTTTATATGGTTTAAAGCAAGCACCCCGTGCTTGTATGATAGATTAAAAAGTTTTCTTTTAAATTCTGATTTTAAGATAGGAAGAGCAGATACAACTCTCTTTATTAAACATGTTGATAAAGATATCTTAATCATTCAGATTTATGTTGATCTACTAACGATAATCTTTGTCAAGAATTTTCTAAGATCATGCAGAGTGAATTTGAGATGAGCCACATGGGCGAACTTACATACTTTCTCGGTCTGCAAATAAAGCAAATGAAGGATGGAATCTTCATTTCCCAGTGCAAGTATGCAAAGGAACTTC
The DNA here is from genome assembly GCA_038442645.1 of Agave tequilana. Taxonomy (NCBI): domain Eukaryota; kingdom Viridiplantae; phylum Streptophyta; class Magnoliopsida; order Asparagales; family Asparagaceae; genus Agave; species Agave tequilana. The sequence continues at coordinate 114,559 of JAVJIF010008451.1, read as the reverse complement.
TAAAAAGATTTGGCATGGAAAATTCTTGTCATAAGAATACTCCCATGAGTACGACGACATTTTTAGACAAAGATGAAAATGGTAAGAATGTTGATCAGAAATTCTATAGAGGTATGATTGGTTCTTTACTATACATTACTTCAAGTAGACCTGATATAATGTTCAGTGTATGCTTATGTGCTAGATATCAGTCAAATCCTAAGGAATCACATCTTAAAGCAATGAAAAGGATTTTTTGATATTTAAATAACACAATCAATTATGGTTTTTTTATCTAAAATCATGCACATTTGATTTACTATCGTATAGTGATGCTAATTTTGCTGGATATAAATCTGATCGGAAGAGTACTAGTGGTACTTGTCACTTTTGGGACATTCACTAGTATCATGGTTCAGTAAAAAGCAAATTCTGTATCATTATCAACAACCGAGGCAGAATATATTGCTGCTAGTGTTGCATGTGCACAAATTATATGGATGAAACAAACCTTACTTGATTATGGCATGACTATCACAAACTCACCTATTATGTGTGATAATACCAGTGCTATTAATCTGTCTAAAAATCCTGTTCATCATTCACGTACCAAACATATTGATATTAGACATCTTTTCTACGTGATCATGCTTTAAAGGTGACATTTCTTTAACTTTTATATCAACTGATAATCAAATTGCTGATATATTCACAAAGCCTCTGAAAGAAGATACTTTTATAAAATTTCGAAGAGATTTGGGTATTTGCAATTTTTCAGATTTTAAAAAAAAATTTTCAGAATTTTCAAAGGCATTTTTTACTTCATTAGTCGACTTACTATTTCTTATTAGTCGACTTATAGAGGACCTAGTCGACCTAACAGTGCCCCAGTCGACTAATGTGCACCAACGGAGACTTGACTTTCTGATTTTTCAAAAATTAGTCGACTATAGTAACTTCCTAGTCGACTATCCCATTTATTAGTCGACTATACTAACCTGCAAGTCGACTAATACTGTGAAAATCTGTCTTCTGATTTTGGTTTTTCCACTTTGAAACCCGACCCATTTTCTTAAGTTAAGGATCCAATAACACTCCTTTTAATCCTCACCATCTATTTCACTCCAGGGTTGATCCTAACCACTCATTCCAACATAAAAACCCTAGCTTTCCCTCTTTTCTCTTTCCTAGCCGTAGATCCAGTCGACTTCAGGCCGCAAGGAGAGAAAATCTGCCGCAGTTTTCAGCAGTGAACCCCCTTCAAATTCCTTCAATTTTATTCAGTTCTTGGTAAAATCTTTCTAAATCTCAGCACTTCCCTTTCATTTCTAGTTTTATCTTGCTTCAATTTCAGTTTTCACCATGTCTAAATCCAAGAAAACTAAGTTCACTCCCTCATCATCATCTTCCCAAGTTAATTTTAGGGCATTTCTAAAGAATCCTGCCCTAGAAGAGGATTACATTAGACTTTCCTCCTTAGAAATACTCCCCGGTAGATTTGTTAAATATGAGGATTTTCATCACTATGACATTGTCTCATATTTGCAAAACTGTGAATTGTTTCATATGTTTTCTACTGATTCAAGACAAGGATACTATCCATTCTTAATTTACTTGTTTTATACCAATTTAACTTATGAAGATAATGAGGACGATGTCCATATTTACTCATTGGTTAAAGGTATTAACATTAAATTATCCCCAAAATCAATCGGCCGTATCTTGTCTATTCCTTATCATGGTCTCTTGCTTGATGATATTACCATGGATGATGAGGAAGTCTTAAGTAATATCTTTCTATCTGGACAAGGATTACCTATGACCAACAACAAATTGAAACCTATTCCCCGTCTCATAGGTCGGATCCTTGCATACAATATTTGTCCCAAAATTGGAAGCTACAATTACTATTCACGAGAGTTAGCCACTTGCGTCTATGCAATTATGGCTGGCCTCGATGTTAATTGGGCAAAATTGTATTTGATACCATGGTTAAGTCACATACTTCATTCCTTCCTTTTGGAGCTTTTTTGACACATGTATTTTGGAAATTTCGCGTTGATCTTGATTCCGAAACTAGTGTCATTAAGGTATTCGAACTGTTTGATCGTGCTGCTATTCACCGTATGAAACTTACTGATATTCCTCCTCCACAACAACCCTCTTCACCACCACATAGTCCCACTCAACCTCCATCTTGCTCTACCCAACCTCCTTTCACTGAACCACCTCCAAACCAACCGCCTCCTTCTTATACGGATGCATTCTACAATTCACTGTCTGTTGAGATTGCCTCTCTTCATGTCCAACAACAAGTTCTTCAAGATACTCAGAATCAAGTGCTTCAAAATCAGTCTTTAATAATGACTCGGTTTGAGCATATGCAACTTCAGATGGATTCATTTGCATCAACTCAAACAGAGATTCTAAACCTCCTAAAGACACATTTTCCGCCACCTCCTACTCCCGGATCTGACCTTTGAAGATTATGGCGTTGGCATTTCTACCTGTTTTTGCTTTTTTTTTTTTTATGTATTTTTCTGTTTTTCAATGTATGTGTTTTCTGCTTTTTGTTAATGACAAAGGGGGAGAACTCTATGTTATGTTGAAACTCTGTTATGTTATGTTGAAACTCTGTTATGTTGAGAACTCTATGTTATGTTGAAACTCTGTTTATGTTATGTTGACAATCTGTTGAAAATCTTCTGTTGTGTATAATGTTCTGCATGTGTATTCTGATTCATATGTTCTCTGTGTTCTTCATATCATATGTGCTGTGACAAGCAAAATTGACATATGATGTTATGGATATTGACATATGGCAATGCAGGGGAAACTTAACACTTTCTGCAGGGGCAAACAAGAAGACTTGATTTTAATATATATATATATATATATATATATATATATATATATATATCATAACCTATTTACTGCAGGGGGAGTTTTGCTGCAGGGGGAGTTATCACAAAACATGGGTTGTCATCATCAAAAGGGGGAGAATGTTGAAGCCTACCAAGTTGAGAATGTTGAAGCCTATCAAGTTGCAAGATTTTGATGATGAACAAGAATTTCTACCTCATTATGATTGCTCTACCTCAGTTGAAGCCAATTGAAGATTATGGGTATTTTGGATGTTTTTGTGTAACTTTAGAAAATATGTGAAAAGTCTTGATCACTTACACAAAATATCTTCCCAAGTCGACTTGACCTCTTATTAAGTCGACTACCCATATTATAGTCGACTTGCCAAATACCCTAGTCGACTAGATACTTCCAAACCAAATTTTCTAACTCTCTGTTTGGTATCTGTCATGACGTTAGTCGACTTGACTTCCATATGTAGTCGACTAACAGATACCCTAGTCGACTATACAATTTCCCAAGTCGACTAATAACCTATACAAATATTTCCCAACTCTCTGTTTCTGTCTGACATAAAACTTAGTCGACTTACCCAATATCTATAGTCGACTAACCCATTACCTAGTCGACTAACAGTCCTATATAGTCGATTACATTCAGTTATCCAGGAACTTAGTATCTGTATCAGCCAAAAGATAGTCGACTAACCCCTTGTTGTAGTCGACTAATCAGTGGAAATTTTGTTCTGATAGTCGACTAATCTCCTGTTCAAGTCGACTAATAACAGTTGTTAACTGCTGTGCAGTTGGTGAATTCTGGTGCGTTTTTCAACGTTTCAAAATTCAAATCTAGTCTGATAACTACCCTAACTTCCTATGGATTTCACCTATAAATAGGGGTATTGTCCTAGGGCTATTACACCAATTAAAAATCCAAAGTTTTCAGCCAAAACTCTGTCCAAATATTCTGTTTTCTGAAAACCAGTTTCTCTTTCAGTTTTCTTCACCAAATTCCAAAGTCCATTGTGAAGATTCCTGAAATCCTTCCTATAAGAAACCTTGTCCACAAATACATTCAATCTCAAGGCTTATAGGATCATTGTAATCATTCAAAGAAGATCATTGTACAAGGCGTCTTCTTGGGAGTAGAAGAAAGTTGTACAAGGCGTTTGTTCTCTTGGTGTAAAGAGGAGTTGTGCACATTTGGCAAAGGGCGTTTGTCAAGTGGTGTACAAGGCATTGGTTGTGGGTGTACACAAATCAGGAAAGGAAAATCTCAAGCGGTTGGCTTGGGGACTGGATGTAGGTCACAAGGACCGAACCAGGATAACTCTCTTGTCTTTGCGTTTGAATTTTCTGAGTTTATCTTGTGTTTATTTTATTTCCTGCAAGTAAATTGATTTACAGTTTTTAAACACTATTCACCCCCCCCCCCCCCTCTAGTGTTGTGTTGCTTTGATTATAGATCCTACAAACCAAGCCTACAGGAGGGTTGACCTAGACCTAGATGTCCCTAGGGCCAACGTCTATTCAAATTTTATTAGGGCTTGGGTTGTGTGAGTGGGGAGATGATTTTTGGGCTAAGGAAGGGAGATGAAATCCCCACCTTATCTTGTTTGGAGTTTGCCCTTAAGTTCAATTTGTGCAAGTGTGCAATATAGATAAGAATATAACACAAAGCGATAAATCACCCACGTGTTTGTCCTATGCTATATGCAATGCCATATGTACATCTCCATCCAGATCACAACAATAGAACAAAATACAGTATATTGGAATTGAATTGACACGTGCCTAAATGCAAATGTCTAAACCGTTTTAAAGGCGTCCAAATACCGTATTTTAGTTCTTTTATTTTTATGGTGTGTAGGCAATCAAAGCAAGAAAGATAGCAGCACAAATCAACTAGCTATTACAATTCACACATCCCAGCACAACAACAATTACAACGTTCACAAAATTGCCGCGGGTTCGCGGCACATGCTGCGGTTGCCGGCAGTTCTTCAGAATCTGGGTCCCTGCTTTCAAGAGCAGGGAAAGGCAAAGCTAGCTTATGTTCTGCAATGTTAAGAACCTGTAAATATTGCCCTGCACACCAAAACAGAGAAGACAATGTTAACAAAAACGTGAAAACAAAATCATTCCCTTCCCCGGCAACGGCGCCAAAATTTTGAACGAAGGGGGGAACTAGCACTCAAAAATGTGTATTTATGAAATCAAATGAAAAGCTCGAATGTGCTAATGTACCCTCGATACTTCCGTTATAGCATTGGCTTAACGGGTCGTATCCACAGGGAAGGGAGGCGATAGAAGCATTAACAGTCTCTAGTCACGTCAGTTGTTAACAATTCTTCTTTGTTAAAAGAATGAGAAAGAAAGTGAAAAGAAAAGAAAAGGAAATCCAGAATGTGGTAGGTGAGGAGAGCGATGAAAAAGTCGATGTAAAAACCAAGAAGATGGAACAAAGGTAAACTAAGATGATGGTGAAAACATCGATAGACAAATAGTAAAAGAAGCTTGGAAATTGTTTCTAAAACAAAAGAAAAGAAAACTCATGGCTACTAACTACTAAATACTCCACTAACCATGCTAACCTCTTCGAGATAGTTGCCTCACATTTTGATCCTCGGCCATCACAATCCTTGGCTCCAGGAGACGATACAAAGAATGGCTCATGGATGGTTCATCACAATCAAAACATTGCAACAAGAACAAGCTAATACAAGCATCACTCATTACACTACTAGCATGAAATAAAAGAGCATGAAATAAAAGAGAGTTAGCTTGGTTAGCAAGTTAGCAAGTTAGTTGTTAGAACCCATTATCTTTGGCCATCAATGGCTCTTGCAAGAACAAGGCCTTGTAGAGGCAACCCGATTCATGTGGATTATCAAGTAAGTGGTTAGATGGTTAGTGGTTAGTAGTTAGATTGCCATGAGAGAAAAACTAGCAAGAAATCATGTTAGAAGGTGAAGGAGATTACAATGGAGGAGAAAGGAGGCACCTTTACATAGAGTGTCACTCTCTATTACATCAATCCCTCTCAATCTCTCTCTCTATGAATCACTCAGCCCTACTACAATGATCTAAAAAGAAAAGAAAATACAAGAAATGAAGAACACTCACCTACACTACACTAAAATCTGCACCTACTCCTAAAAACGAAATCTGCTCGCGCTCTGGGCCTCTGCAGGTCTATTTATAGGCGAAAGAAGGCTCTGGAAGACGAGACGGGGCCACGCGTCGAAAATCGACGCGTGGCTCCACAGGATTGCCGCGTTTTCTCAAGGTTTGCCGCGGATTCTCGGCAATACCAGGGACGTAGGTCCCTGGTTTTTGTCCACGCGTCCGTCTGGCTTCTAGCTGCTTCCAGATATATCCTATTTCTGGTATTTTCGCCCGACTATTTGTCTGACAGCTCAGGAGTCTAGGTTCAATGCATGTTCTAGAAAATCCTTTGCTTGGCCTCCAAGTAATTGTGGGATTAATTACCATAAATTGGGATGAATTAGGCTCTTATTCCCTCTTTCCCTTGGACTTTGGATCTACCTGCAATTAAGACCAAAACACGATTAAGACGACTATTTATTCATTAAAACTGTGAGAGAATGCGACATAATAATGCAGAATTGTCGACTAATCAACAAGCTCTCTCTCCCAACTTCTCAAGCTCGACAAGATCTCAAGTTCTCAAACTCTCAACTTCTCAAGCTCTACCAGCTCTACAAGCTCTCAAGTTCTCAATCTTTCTCTCATCGCCTTAGCATTTATGAGGTATTTATATTTTTGTGTTCTCAAGTTCTTAGGCTGCAACTCCATAAATTCATTCACACAATCCTCATATTTTAATGATTCTTATGAACCTGTCACTACTACGCATGTTTTCAACTAAATCTACAAATCTTAAAACTGGAGTTTGAAAGTATTAATAAAGTAATTGTTGATGGAGTTAGGAGAGCTCAATGCAAGTTGTGCCCAGATATTTCATACGCCTTTACCATAAATACTAGAAACGTCCCACTAAGTAGACATATTAAGAGTAAACATCCCGAACATCAATCACGAAAAACTTAAATTAGCACTTTAGGTAGCATATTGTGCACCTTTACTTATAGTCGTGCTAATTGCCTTTATTATGACCACTATGCTCAATTCTCTAATGCATGTTGTGTGTATCTCATGCCTTGGTATATATACATATGTATATGTATATACATAGGTATATTTACATATGCATATGTATAGTTATGTATATGTATATATAGGTAGGAGGGAGAGCCCTTAAATTTAGCCACCTTCAAGATATCAATGATTGTCTTGTTAGACTTATTATGTTTTAAAGTCTAATTTATTTGGGCCTAATCAAGTCAATTAGATATTTGCACCCGCCCACTTAACCTATGTTGTTTGACCCAATAAAGAATTGATCAAACCTAAATGGTTTGGGTCTAGACACGTTTCAATTACACTTAGCCATGAGTGTATTTAAATTAGAATGTGGGACTCATCACACGTGTGAAACTCGTGTTATAAATCAAGGGCCTAGATCTATGATGAGTTGAACTAGGGTTTCTTGATGCTATATATATCATGAGTAGGGTTCCCTCTCCACCAACAAGAATAACCATCTCTCTCTTAGAGGCCTCTCATCTCCTCTAAGGATAAAGAAGAGAACTTGGTGGCTGGAGAGAAGAATCCTCTCCCTCAACTCCGGCGCCTTCGAGAAGTGCAATATTCGGCATCCTCGCGATGGAATCAGGTATGCCTAAAACCCTCCTTCCCTTTGATCATGATAAAGAGGCTTACAGTATATGTAGATCTTGTATGGAATAAATTTAGATCTAACAATTGGTATCAGAGCCTCCTCTTTATCGGATCATCGGGATATAAAATAAATTTGTTGATCTCGATCTATCAAAATTCCAATCAATCTCTTGATTTAATTCAAGAAAGATTATTTTTGGTGTCTCAAATAATTGAATTAAATTGGAGATGATTAAATTAAATTCATGTATATATTTTTTATAATTTAAATCTGTGTGTTATTATTATCATTATTTTTTTTATTCTTAAAAAAAAAATTTGGAATCTGTATGGACGCACATGCATGCGGCCAGTTTTTTCACAGCAAAAAAAAAAAAGGGTGTTAGATGAATGCGCTGGAGCACCAGCTCCAGCGCATGCATCATCATGAGGAAGTTTTCAACAAAAAAAAAAAAAAAATTTGACATGGCCTGCATGCATGCAGACATGTGTCTGCATGCATGCATGCACATGTAAGGCAAAAGAGGGATACATGCTGCATGCGAGCATGTGTGTGCTGTTTGAGCATGCAGGCTCATGCCTGCATGCGCGGCTCTACGGGTGGGCGACAGCCGCCGGCCGTCATGGGCCGGCGGCTACAAGAGCAAGATGTAAAATAATAATAATAATAAATTTTGGTTATTTATTTAGGGTTTCCTTAATTTGAGATTTTGAGATTAATTAGGATTCAAAAATTTAGAGATTGAATTTTACTCTAATAAGGAAACTTACTCCTAATTAATCTCATATTAATTTTCAATTGGGATTGTTGAGATTGATTTGGGTATTATGATTGAGATATAATTCTAGTCTATTAAGGATATTTTGGGATAGAATTCTACTCAAATAAAGAAACCTAATCCCAATCAATCTCACATAAAGCTAATTGGGTTTTATTCAGTTTTTTTTTGTTTAAACCCGGCCCAATAAGAAAGGAAACCAATAACTTAACCATTGCGGGTCGGGTCTGATTCAAACCCGATAAGCACTGCAGACCCGTTTTGCCAATAGAAACTTCAATTAGCCGTTACGGGCTCATCCGACCTCTGTTTTGGGCATGTAAACAGCCGTTTCGAAGATCTTGACGAGCACTACAGTATTACAGGCATTAGACATGACAAAACAGTAGTTAGTTGACATAAAGAAGGCATTGAAGTGTTTGTTTATCATGGTTATGTGTACCCTTACATGCTTCCGCTTTATCATCAATATTATATTGCTTATATTGTCTTGCATATTGAATATTGGTGTTTAATTACAGTTAATAACACACAGATAAAGATATATACATGTTCAAGCTAAAGAATTTATAAAAGAGCTCATTTAATTGCGTATGTAGTTCATGCGGACAATAGCCGGCCCAAAGGAAGACTATTGTTTGGCCGAATTATGTACGGCGTCGGATACTTGATGTGGGTAATGCAAGTGGGAGAACCTTGATGTGTGGTAATCGGCCCAAAGGAAGGTTGTCACACTATTGGCCCATATTGCATTACCCTCATCAACTAATCCGATGGCGGAACAAGAATACAGATGCATAAATTTGTGTGGCCCATGCGTGTGGCAATCGGCCCAAAGGAAGGTTGTCATTATAGCCGGGTCATTACATATATTATATGGCCAATATAGATTACTTAAACTTTAGGACCAATCCTATAAAGTGACAGTCGGCCCAAAGGAAGGCTGTTCTCTTACATAGGACCTAGACTTTAGGATATCTATATTGGGCCAGTACAGTGTTGGCATATAGAGACACAACTTGTTCTGAAAGTTTAACCGGCAGCTCTATCGGTTAAACTGGTTGCATTTTCTGAAATTCATTTTTTATGGCTATTACAGTAGAATTTTATTAAATGCAATGTTTATGTTAAACTGATGAGAAATTGTACATTTATGTAGTTTAAATTGAATGGTACAAACTTTAAGAAGTGGTAAGACCACGTAAATGATCGTTCTTGAATTCATGCACCTAGAGTACACCTAAAGATTGATGGATCTCTACTATCACTAATAAAAGTTCAATAAAGAAAAGGTCAATTATGGTAAGTGGGAGAGATCTTACAAGATGTGTCTAATGGTCATAAAGTACACTATTCCTATAACTATTAGGAGTGCTATGCCCGATAAAGTCAGTGCTCACTTAGCATCCAGGGTAAACTTCTAATAAGAAAAGGAAAGTGAAACTAAAGGGAGGAACATAAACACCACTACAGTGGCTGATCCTAAGTGGCAAAAGTGCAGAAAAAGTAGCCTAAGGCCATTGCATACTTCTTCTGTAAGAAAGTAAGCCACCTTAAGTAGGAATGCATAAAGTATCAGAAATGGCTATTTAGCGGGTATATCTCATATTTATGTTTGTTCTGAAATTAATTTAGCTTTAGTGCCACTTGATATAAGGTTGATAAATAATTCACATAAGCGATTCAATGCGGAACTTCCAAACCCAAAGGAGGCCCAGCCCAGCTGAGCGATACGTATACATGGGTGATGGAAATAAAGTTGCAATTAAAGTTGTTGGAGTTTGTAGGCTTAAATTAGATTCTAGTTTTTTTGTTTTAGATTTGGATGAGACTTTATATGTACCGTCCTTTTAGGCGGAATCATATTTCTATTTCATTTGTTAGACAGATCTAGTTTTGCTGTCACTCTTGATAATGAAATGCTTAGTTTACTTTCCAAACCTAAAGTTGTTGGTACTAGAATTCTGATTGATGGCTATATAATTAAAACTTCATACTTTATATACTGAATCTCTATATGTGAATAGCATAGGCACTAAGCGAAAATTAATTAAAGAAATATTAGAAAGTTTGGTACTAGACGAAGTTCAAGTGTCTTAATTTGGTGTATACAGACATTTGTGGTCCATTCCCTACAGCTTCTTGGAATGGTCATGAATATTTCATCACTTTTACAGACAATTACTCTCGTTATAGGTACCTACACTTGTTCCATAGAAATCCCAATCATTGGACATGTTTAAAGCCGTTAGATCTGATCATGGTGGTGAGTACTATGATAGATATGACGAATCAGGTAAATGTCCAGAATCATTTGTCAATTTCTAAAAGAGTGGTATTGTCGCTTAGTACACCATATCAAGGACACCTCGTCAAAATGGTATTGCTGAGAGATAAAATCACACACTAAAGGACATGGTTAGGAGTATGATAGCTCACACTATTCTACCAAAGTCATTATATAGTGAAGCCTTAAAGATGATTGTCACCTCCTTAATAGAGTACCTAGCAAAACAGTAACTAAAACCCTATATGAGTTACAGACTGGGAAATCTCTCAGTATTAGGCATCTATATGTTTGGGGTTGTCTAGTGGAAGCTCGGTCATATATACCATATGAGAAGAAGTTGGACTCAAGGACAGTTAGCTGTTTATTCGTAGGGTATTCTGAGAGGTATAAAGGCTTTAAGTTTTATTGTCCCTCCACTAAGAACATAAAGACGGATTGCTAAATTTTTTTTGAGAATATTCAGAACAGTGGGAGTCAATTACATAAAGATTTCATATTTAAGAAAGAACATATTGTTATACCCATGACAAATTGTTCTAAATGATAAAGTAGTTGTTCCACTTCAAGATGAAAATACAGTTGCATCCTTACAAGATACATATACAGTTCATCCTGAAGTAGATCATGTTGGTAAGGTAGAAACTGAAAATTCTCAACCACAAGTGCCTAGGAGATCAACTAGGGAGAGGAGATCAGTCAATACAAATGACTATATAGTTTATCTCCAATAGCATGAGTTTGACATAAGGCTAGAGGATGACCCCACATCCTTGAATGAGGCCAAACTCAATATTCACTCCACTAAGTGGTCAAATGCCATGAAAGATGAGTTAAAATCTATAAAGGACAATGATGTTTGGGATTTAGTAAGAGTTGCCTAAAGGAAAGAAACCGATTGGTTCAAAACCAAGCAGGATTCGAAAGGTAATGTCAAAAAGTATAAGGCACATCTTGTCACAAAGGGATTCATTCAAAGAAAGGGCATTGGCTATAAGGAGACTTTCTCCCTAGTTTTTCATGAAGCATTCTTTTAAGATTATTATGGCACTGGTGGTTCACTTTGACCTGAAGTTATACCAAATGGATGTTAAGATTGCCTTTCTTAATGGTAGCATTGAGAAGAAAATCTGTATGGTGCAACCAGAAAGTTTTAAAGTGAAGGTTTCATAATATTTGATTTGCAAATAAAGAAATCCATTTATGGTCTAAATCAAGTATTCCGTCAATAGTATTTGAAATTTGATCATGTAATATCCGATTTTATTTTTAAGGAAAATTGTAGATGATCAATACATTTACCATAAATCTAAAGAGAGTATACTTATATTTCTTGTGCTATATGTGGATGAACATTCTACTAGCAAGTAACGATATGGTTCTTTTACAGAATTTTCTCTCAAAGAATTTTGAGATGAAAGATCTTGGAGACGCTTCTTTTGTGATAGGCATCCAGATTCAACGTGACAGGACACGTGGAATATTAGGTTTATCACAAAAGGCCTGTATCGATAAGGTGCTAGATAGATATGGCATGAAGAATTGCTCTAAGGGAGATAAGTTAAGTTTACTCTAATGTCCCAAGAACGATCTAAGGAAAGAGCAAATGAAAGACATTCCATATGCATTGGCGGTTGGATGTCTGATATGTGCTCAAGTTTGTACCCATCCAGACATAGCATATACCGTTGAGAAACTTGACAGAAACTTGATCAATCATGGGATTGATCTCTGAAAGACTGTCAAGAAGGTAATGCGATATTAATAGAAGACTACATGAAATCTGATCAGTTGTAGCTGATTGGATACACAGATTCAGATTATGCTGTATGTATCGACAATAGGAAGTCCACTTCATGTTACATTTCCTTATTGCAGGAAGATGGTGGATTTAGTCGAGAGGCCATTACAGCTACACTGTGACAATAAGAGCTATAAAGCTCTACTGCAATAGTGACAAGTGTTCAGTAAAGTCGAAGCATATCGACATCAAGTTTCTTATCATCAATGATAAAGTTCGGAATCATATTTTGTCTGTTGATAGTGATGACACTATTCTTAATATTACAGATCCACTCATTAAAGGACTTTCACCTAAAGTATTCTTAGAGCATATTGCTCATTGGAGATGATTAGTCATTATAATATCCTGATTTTGTGGGAGTGGATAATTTTATGTAACAGACATTATTTCTAAGTACACTTTATGGATATTTGTTAATTCTGATAAATAAATTTATAACTGCTTTTCCTAAAGTTTACTTTTGCGCATTTGAGTTTGTTGAATTAGCAGTTAGACTCGTTGGAGTCATAAAGTGAGACTCGTTGGAGTCATAAGGTTAGACTCGTTGGAGTCATAAAGTGAAAACCAGTTGGAATTGTACCTTATTTGATCAGAGGACATTTCCATGCCACACGTCCACATTTGATCTATGTCGTTAGGGGTTCTGAAACTTGTGATGTGGAAGGTCCTACCTCGATTATACAGAAGGTAACGATCGCCATGTTCGGTGGCAGGACACTTAATGGACCAGATTGTTCTGAAACGTGGTTTGTCAGCGGTTAAAATTTTGACGTCATAAAGTTATGCATAATATCTATTCAGTATGACTTGCTTGACCCAAGTGGGAGATTGTTAGACTTATTTATTTTAAAGTCTAATTTATTTGGGCCTAATCAAGTCAATTAGATATTTGCACCCGCCCACTTAACCTATGTTGTTTGACCCAATAAAGAATTGATCAAAACCTAAATGGTTTGGGTCTAGACACGTTTCAATTACACTTAGCCATGAGTGTATTTAAATTAGAATGTGGGACTCATCACACGTGTGGAACTCGTGTTATAAATCAAGGGCCTAGATCTATGATGAGTGAACTAGGGTTTCTTGATGCTATATATATCATGAGTAGGGTTCCCTCTCCACCAACAAGAATAACCATCTCTCTCTTAGAGGCCTCTCATCTCCTCTAAGGATAAAGAAGAGAACTTGGTGGCTGGAGAGAAGAATCCTCTCCCTCAACTCCGGCGCCTTCGAGAAGTGCAATATTCGGCATCCTCGCGATGGAATCAGGTATGCCTAAAACCCTCCTTCCCTTTGATCATGATAAAGAGGCTTACAGTATATGTAGATCTTGTATGGAATAAATTTAGATCTAACATGTCTAACACATTGTAGTGTGTATCTGATACCTTGGTATATATACACATGTATGTGTATATACATTTGTATATTTACATATGTATATGTATAGTTATGTATATGTATATGTAAATATAGATAAGAGGGAGAGCCCTTAAATTTAGCCAGCTTCAAGATATCAATGATTGTCTAACGCATTGTAATCTCACGGATCTGAAATGTAGAGGAGGAAGTTTAACCTGGAACAACAAGAACATTTAGGGGAGGAAGTTTGATCTGGAACAACAAGAACATTTACGAAAAATGGATTGCAGGAAGATTTGATAGATCTCTTTGCAATCCTGCTTGGCTGGACATAGTTCCAGAATCCTACAATGATCATCTGCTACAAAGCACCAGTGACCATGCTCCTATGTTAATCAACATGCTCTGTAAGTCAAATTCTGGTCTCAAGCCATTTAATTTTTTTAACTATTGGCTACAATGTGCAGGTTTTGGGGATGTCCTCACCACATGGAGCACTTCTGATGCTGGTAGTCCTATATATCAAGTAGTCATGAAGCTCAAGTCCCTTAAGTTTGCAGTTAAGGAGTGGAGTAAGACAGGTTACTCAGCACCCTCCTCACATGTCACAAAACTCAGGGAGGCCCTTTCTAAATGCAGAGAGGAGCTAGCACTGAATCCCATGGATCCTATACTGCAGGCTCAAAAAGTTCAAATTCAAATAGATTTAGCTCACTACCTTGGTATAAAAGAAGATATGCTGAGACAAAAATGCAGGGAGACATGGCTTCAACTGGGTGATAGGAACTAAAAATTCTTTTATTGTGTCCTGAAGACAAGGAATGCTCAGAATCATATTTCCAGTTTGACTAATGAGGATGGTGTACCAGTTTTAGATATAGTAGGCCTCATATCTCTTGCTCCACAGTTCTATAATCTGTTCAACCACAGTGGATATTGGAATGTCTTTCGGAGTTGATAGTCAAGAGGAAGCTTGCTACTACTGCTGCAAACTGGTTGGCCGGGGATGTCTCTGAAAAAGAAGTTAAAGCTGCCCTATTTGATATGCATCTTGATAAGGCTCCAGGACCTGATGGTTATAATGTTGGCCCAAAGGCACACTTTTCATTTTTGTTTTGATGATTACAAATCACATTGGTACTAATCAACTTCAAATGTTTAAGTACTTTTCAAGAGGATTCAAAGTGTTTTTCTTAAGGAATGTTTTTGAAGTCTCAAGTTTACTCAAGGATGAGATTAAAGATAGGACATTCAAGATTGATCTTTTGAAGAAGCTCACTTGAAGATTGCTTAAAGACTTATTGAATCCGTGTAAGAAAATAGTTTGTTAAAGTGTAAAATGTAGAATTGATGCTAATGAAGTCACACACAAAAATACAAGTTTGAATATTTAGCTTTTCTGTTTTGATATTTTACAAGGTTGGTGTTTGATACATGTCTCATTTTTTTCAAATTTATATATCTTTTTTCTATCATGTATCTCATAGCTTATATATTACCAAATCACTTTTCAAACCAATACAAAATACTTAAAAATGAATTTGATTTCAAAAATATTAGAACATAGTGTTTTAGGCCAGGTCGTTCGACCGGCCGGTCGACCAGACCTCGTGGTTGATTTTGGATTTCCGTTGATTGGGGAAAAATCGCGCAAAAAAAATGTATGTTTTAAAATCAATATTAAAGTGTGTGCGCTTTGACTTCCTCGATACTTTCGTTATAACATAGAGACTAAACAGGTTAAATCCACAGGGACAGGAAGCGATAGAAGCTTTACCAGAATGTTCACGTGTGTATTAAAGTTTCTTCAATGTTTTAAAGAATCAAAAGAAACGAAAACAAAGAATGAAAAGAGAAGAGTACGGTGAAATACGAAGAAGTGGAAAACATAGAAAATAAGATGTTTATGGTTTTTGTTTTTATATCTAAAACAAAGTAAAAGAGAAAGAAAACTCATGGCTCTAACTACTAATGGCTTCACTAACCATGCTAATCTCTTAGTGATAGTTGCCTCACATGTATCTTTGACCATCACTAGTCTTGGTTGAAGAGTGTTTCAAAGCATGACTCATGCGATAACTTTCACATCCAAACTCAACACAACAAGTGCAAACAAACTTAAACCATCAAAACTAAACAAGAGTAAGCATAGAATAAGTAATATTAGCTTGTTAGAGAGTTAGGATATTAGAGTGTTAGAATCCATCATCATGAGCCATCAATGGCTCTTGCAAGAGTAAGGCCAAGCAGAGGCTATTAGATTCATGTGAATTATCGAGTAAGAAGTTAGTAAGTTAGTGGTTAGTAGTTAGTTGCCATGAGAGAAAATTAGCTAAACATATAAAAGGAGTTAGAGAGAAGAAAAAGAGAGGTAAAGAGAGAACCTTTCATAAATTATCACCTTCTATTACAAGCACTCTTACTTTCCAACCATGTACCACTCTCTCTCCTATTATAAGATCTAAAAGAAATAGAAAATACAAAGAGGAAGAAGAAGAAGAACTAACTAAACTGCCCTAAATAACAACATAGAAAGAAACTACCCTACTCTCTGGATATCTCCCTGAAGGGTATTTTTAAGTACCAGGGGGAAGGGGGCCGGGCGGGACAACCTCTGGCCCAAAACGTTGGAGCGGCCGCGCCAGCACGGCCGAAGAAACGCGGCCAGAGCCGCGTTTTCGTGGCTGTACTGAAGCGGCGTGTGTAGCGCCGCCTGCTGCGTGCAGTCGCTTCGGTCATCTGTCAGTTGGATGTCCCGGTTACTGGTTTTGGGCCCCTAGTTTTGATGAATAGCTCTCCAAAGTCAATGATTATATTTGTAGGCTTTTAATCACCAATTAAATGGTGATTTTGGGCCTTCTTCTTCATTTCATGTCATGGACCTAGAAACACATAAGAGAGGTATTATTAGAATTTAATATTAAATAAATGTGAATATGTGATATGAAATATGCAGTTTTAGAGACTAATCATCCGTTTGTGCATGTTGCGCACATTTGTTGGATGATCGACCGGTCGATGGGAAAACCTAGCGGTTGACCGGGTGGTCGACAGATTATCACACCCAAGTCTCTGCTTGGATCGGCCGACCGGGCGGTCGACTGATGTCTAACGGCTAGTTCAAAGTATTGAACTACTGGTCGACCGATGTTCTGACACTGTTACAGTAACGGCTAGTTTCAAAATCTGAGATTTTAACTTTTTCTTCAAAGGGTATTTTTGCCCTTTTGGGCATAATCTCCGTCCTAATGACTGATAGGCTCTTCTAATAGAATTTATCACTTGCATATATATATATATATATATATATATATATATATATATATATGGGGTTACTCTGAGAGAGTTTCTCAGCTGGCGGTGACATGGCCGAATATATGCCACATATCGGTCGCAGAGTGTAGGCGCCAAAAAAATCAAAAAAATCCCGCCTAAAGAATTGTCAATCAAATTGACCAAATATCCCTTTTTACTTGTAAACTAGCAAAAACTCATCCACAAAAATTTTTCCTAATAGATTTGTAATTTACAGAGAATTTTCTGTTGAATATATCTACAGTTATAAAATTCCTAATTCCACTACATCGAAATTATAATGAAAAAAGGGATCAAGAAATGAGAAATAAACAGCAGCAGTGAAAAGTAAAAAACATGCGTGAAACATAAAAAAACTGTTACTTTTTATATAATTTTTTTATTATTTTATTTCGTGTTATTTTCAATTCATATAGGTTTAATAAAAGAAACTGAAATGAATAGAAAAAAAATTTAATGTGGGACAGCCGTATATTGTTTTTTCTATTACAAATGTACAGTGTAAAAAAATAATGGAATACAATGGTTAATTATTTTGTAGATATTTATAAATCAGATATTCCCATAACTGCCACAAATTTGCAGATTGGTTGGAAAATATTCCATCTAATTTTGAAATGAACTGCGACTATGGTCGGTCAAGGCACTAAAAAATTGCTTTATTTTTAATGTATATTATAAATTGGATCCAGGTCGCTGCACACATACATTCAAAACTATGATAAAAAAATATATATATAACTTTCAATTTTATATCACGACTGTGACCTTAGTCGCATTCCTTATTCGCACAGAAATAACAGACGAAACATGCTATCGTTCAGCACTGCGACCACAGTCGCTGTCTTTTTTCGTATGCCTTATGTAATAGAATTTTAATCGTTTTCAAAGTCTGCGATCATAGTCGCAGTCATAGTACAAAATTTTCGATCACTGCGACCATGGTCGCAAACTTAATATATATAACTTTCAATTTTTGTCACGCCCCGCTTCCCAAAATACGCGGAAACGGAGTCGCGACGAGAGTCGGCGACGTATATACGCGAGGAAAATACCCCACATATATACGCTAAGCCTAAATGTAACCTGAACAAGCTATAAATCAGAAGCATAATAATCAATGATCACTGCGATAACACATATATATGATAATAGGATCTGAAATGAATGAGGAATAGAATAACATGCTAAAAGTGATGTACAAGAATCAAGGAATAATAGCAGGAACAGAAAATGCAAAAGTACCAGAATCAAAGGAAGGGGACCCAAGCTCCTCGCAAAGCGTACCGCCTCATCAAACACCTGCACATTAGAAACAATCGTCCAATAGCTGGACGTGCAAACCCAGGGTCGTCAGAACACGACCATGGTGAGTGTGTGTGTAAAAGGGAAAAGCTCATGTAGAAGAACAATGTGCATACATAATAATAACAGATAACTGAAAGCACTAAATTATATGATAAACACCGAATAACAACATGTATGTAGAACAAGGTAGCTAACATAACTGTAAACAACAACTGACGTTATGGTGTGTAACCTAGCATGTCACTAGTTGTTATACAATCCGATCATGGTTATAGTTATATGTCTATCACAGTGATATAAATGTACAGTCAGGTGATTAATGTCAGTCACAATACATTAACAGTTCATTATTATTTATTATGTTAGCGAACACCAATTGCCACCTGTAATAGATGCATCTCATACTACGCCTACTACATGTATCAATCAGGGTCCTAAGTTATTGAAACTGATTGGTTGGAGACATTATCCATGTTTTAGGTGGGTCCCGTACATACCCGGGACCACGGCCTCAGTTTCCTGGCGCTGAACCAGGCCGTACCGCTAGGTACTCAGTAACAGTAACAGTAATCTCAGTGTGAAAACAGTGGAACAGTAACAGTACAGATGGGATGTCAGTCATCCCCCAGGAACCCTGCAGTGGAACCCTCAGTCGGCTGCGCAACCTGTATCCTAGGTCCACCCAAAATACAGACGCTGTCTCCTCCATCAATTTTCCCAATCCCGGTGTAAGTTGTCCATTCACATTATTATTTATTCAATTCAGTTAAATCAGTCAATGTCTATATTATCTAGAATAATGGGACGATACGGTGACAGTAACAATAACAGTACAGCAACAGTCAATCAGCAATTGTATACACGGTGAACAGTGTCAGTAACAGTGAACAGTAACAGTAACCGTGTATACGATGAACAATGGGAATGTACAGAGTGTTACAGTCAAACAATTCTTTCCCAGTAACTTTCAGTAACATGAAATTATACAATAACGAATCCAGATGCTGCTCAATGGACAATCTAATCTAGAACCAGTCAATATCTCATATCCATCTTCTAAGTCATCAATAATCAGATCGATCAATAGCTATCATAAAACTCTGAACATATATATATATAATCATCAATATCAATGAGATCACTCTCATAATAACTCTATCTCCCTGACTGAATTGATCAGTCACTATACATGAAGCACACGGTATGTCCTCAATATCAACAAGTCAACAAACTCCATAATCATAACTACAGAAGAAACATCCTCAAACAACATGCGGTCTAAAATATCTATTCTTGGTACTCAACATCAACAACATATCATCTAAACAAATCCCAAATGGTCACAACTATAAACCAACTACGTCAATCTCATCTTAATACAAATCAGGCTCCAATATAAAGAATATAAATTCTGGATGCTCTCTAACTCAAGATCAATCCAAATTACAACCCAACTAATAGGGTCATAACTGATATGTCCTCAATACTCAATTAATAAAGTCACGTCCAATAACTGATCATCATTCAATGTAAATAACATAAGTCCCAGGTCAATCTAAAGTCATTACAAACAACTCAGATTCCAATAGTTCTATAATCATCTAGTGTCAAAACACAACAAGTAATCTAATATAATAATTGATGTTCCAACATATCACAATGTCCAGTACTATTCCTCTCAATCTACCATACAACTCTGACTCCCAAGTCTTCACAATTCACTCCTATCAAGATTAATCATAGTATCCCAACACTCCGCAATATAACATGTACATGCATCTAAGTTCTACTAGATCAAGTCGTTACCACCAATATCTATCTCTTGAAGTCACATTCATCCATCAATAATTATTACATAATCCATGAGTGAAGTCCACAATCCATAAAGAAACTGAACAGAGCTGACAGACCTATATTAGTCGACTATGGGCTTCATACAAGTCGACTAGAGAAGGTATAGTCGACTAACCAAGTGGGCCAAGTCGACTTCACCATGGCCAAGTCGACTACCTAGGAGGGCAAGTCGACTGACAGAGAAACAGGGAGTTACACACTCCCAGGAATCCAAGTTAGTCGACTAGGGCTAAGGATAAGTCGACTATACATAGTGTTAGTCGACTACAAAAGTGGTCAAGTCGACTAGCAGAGTATACAGTGGACAAATAGAGAGCATGACTATTTCCTGGAAGGAGGATTAGTCGACTAGGGGGGGAAGTATTGGTCGACTAACAGAGCTATTAGTCGACTAATAACAGGTATTAGTCGACTAATTAGCCTCTGTCAGCCACTAAAAGTCTGAGATACATCCACTCTTCTTCCCATATTCTCTCCAATGCACACTCATACACTCCAACATGTATATTCTACACAAATAATCTAAACACCCATGTATACATAGGACTCCAACATAAATGATATACAATATGCATGTCATATCTCTATACATTCAACATGTAAAATAAAGGGGAAATGACAACGCAATCCATATAACACATCAAATTATACCACATACACAACTTATCTACGATTACTTAATTAAATAAAGAAAGAGAGAGGAAGAGACACTCACATTGGGGCTGCCGTGACGATCTCCGACGACGGCTGCTGGAAGGAGGACTCGCTGCTCGGCCAATGGTGAAGGACTCGGCTGTGCACATGTCCAGGTGCTGCCGTGGAGTGCTGTGCGCGTCAAGGCGCTGCTGTCCTCTGCTGGACTGCTGGAGGGACACACGGCGACAAGAAGTGGAGCTGCTGCTGCCGTGTCCTGCTGCTAGATCTGGGCAAAAGGAGGAGGAACTCCGGGCTGCTATTGCTCGGCTGTGCTGTCGTCGCGGTCAGGGGGTGCTGGTTGCTGCGCCAGGGAGACGGCCTGCTGATCACAGGGGGAGTGCTGGTCTGGATCCTGGAAGGGGAGATGGATCTCGGCCTGGCTGTTGGTGGTGAGTGCCGCTGGATGGTGCTCTTGCTGCTCGGGTGCCATGGGAGAGGCGCACGGCTGCAAGGAGGGCTGCTAATCTGCTGTCCAAGGGGATCCAGGGGTGGCCGTGCTGGTGTTGTCGAGTGTGCCAAGGAGCAGGGAGGAAAAGGCCGGCCTGCAGGGGGAGAGAGGAGGAGTTGCGGCTACAGCATGAAGGGAGGAGATTAGGGATTAGATTTAGGATTTGGTGGAGATTTAGGGGTGTTTAGTTAGGATTAGTGATTTGGTTATTGGGATTAGATTGGATAATGGGTTGAGTTTGGGTATGGGTTAACGGGTAGGATCCAGTCGGGTAAATGGGTAATAGGTTCGGGCTGATCTAAATGGGTAAATGGGTAATGAATTAGATAATAGGTTTAAGGTTATGAGCTAATGGGTAGGATTAAGGAATAAGACATGAATGAAAATCAAGTAAGAGGAATACACCACTACAAAATAATATCCTAACATTAGTAGTAACATTACTTAACCAAAATAATAATATTAAATCACTACTAAAATAAGATAAATACCTTAAAAAAATAAAAATACAGTAGTTTAGATTAGGGATATTACAATTTTATATCACGACTGCGACCCTAGTCACATTCCTTATTCGCATAGAAATAACAGACGAAATATGCTATCGTTCAGGACTGCGGCCACAGTCGCTGTCTTTTTTCGTATGCCTTATGTAACAAAATTTTGATCTTTTTTCAAAGTAGATACTGCGACCGTGAGATCAGTCCGCATATATCACATCTTATAAAATACTATATTAATTACTCTAAATTAATTGAAATAATTAATATTCTATATACCGTGATACAGCAACAGTCTCGAAAAAAGAGATGCACTAATATTAATCTCAATAAAGGAAAGATGTGCACCATACGTAATCTAAATATATAGAAAAATATTCTATAAAAAGTTGTAGTTCACATAATAAAACTCTAGAAAAAAAGGAACTCTTCGGATTTTCCCACCATAACTGCTTCAATTAAATATTTAATTTCTTTTTACCACTTCTTCGAATACTCAACCGTCACCTATAACAATTATTATTACTATTCATGTTGTTTCACATTATTGACCTTTTTATAGTGCTTGTAACTAATATATTATCTCATATCTAAAAACGATATTTGTGCTTTTCATTTTCAATTTGATTTCAAAACTTCTAGAAAACAATGTCTTCCCCATCTTCTTCCTCTGAACACTCAGATTTCAACTTCAATCATTCTCCCACCGGTCCTCTTTCTTCAGGGTATTCTAGTGAATCTGATAGCAGTCTGGACTTTACTCCTTTTGACTATCTCACTACATCAAATAATATTTTATCTGATCCTCCTCTTCATGAGGATGATGAAGTTTTCATGGGGCTAGTGAGGAGGAACTTATTCGTCTGCCACTTTACAGAGATATGCTTGATGAAAGCATGTCCTCTGATGCTAGAGGCTCGCTTTTTTGAGCATATCTTTTACAGGTTCTTCTCGACACAGATCGGAAGAAGAGCTTGATAGAGACGATCTATTCTAGGAGTTTATCGATGGACCAAAGCACCCTCAAAAAGAGGAAGAAACTGAGGAGTACTGCGAGCTGGATGACGAGGGAAAAGATGAGGAAATAAGTAATGAACAGGAAGACGAGGAGAATGAAGACGACGAATCTGCTTATGATGGTGATGACGACGGGAATTAGGATTTCCTGATCTTCTGCTATTCCATGTTATTTTGTCTTCTTTTAAGAGCTTTTAATGCACTTTTTGTAAGGTCTCTTTCGGACCATATTATGTTATAAATAAATTTTACTTCTATCTGTAAAATAATCTTTCATCTTTTTAAAATACATATAAAGTGTGTCGTATAGTTATTATTTCTGCATCTTATCTGTGATAATGGTCGCAGTACTCAAATAATAATTACATATGAAACTGCGACCACGGTAGCTGTCCAGTCATAAATAGTTTAATTCCTTTACATTCAATAAAGTTAATAACAGCGACCATTGTTGTAGTCCAAAATTAAACTATATAACAGATGATACTGCGAACATAATCGCAATCCTCTCAAATAAATATATTTCACGGTATATCACAAATTATAAAACTGTGACTGTTGCCCTTCAACACTGCGACCATAGTCGCAATCCTTGATCGCATGCATATGTAAAAAAATTTCATAGTTTTAGGCGGCTGAGACAACAGTCACAGTGAAAAACAAATATATAAAATCATACGTAAACTGCGACTATTATGTGTCCTTAATCACTGTTATTACATTTAACCTAGTAAAAAAAATCATCCACAAAATGCTGTCGTAAGCACTGCGACCATAGTCGCAGTCCTTGATCGCATGCAATATGTAAAACAAAAAAATAATAGTTTATAGGCGGCTGAGACAACAATCACAGTGAAGAACAAATATATAAAATAATACGTAAACTGCGATTATAGTATCAGTTCTTAGTCACTGTTATTACATTTACCTAGCAAAACAATCATCCACGACATGCTGTCATTAAGCACTGCGATCATAGTCGCAGTCCTTGTTCGCATACAATATGTAAAAAAAAATAATAATTTATAATTGTAGACTGCGACAAAGGGTGCCTTTAAAACTACCGAGAAATTATTTTATTGACCACTACAAGCTTAGGCGCATTCCTAAAATATATAATATCGGCGCAAATTTTTTTTTAAAACCATTGAGAAATTATTTTATTGACCACTACGAGCTTAGGCGCATTCCTAAAATATATAAAACCTAGCAAAAAAAAGATTTAATAAAGAAGCATTCAAATTTGTTTCGTGATTTGATGAAGTTGCACTTGAAGAGACATGATTCATATTCAGTTGGTCGCAGTTATAAAAGATAATTGTAGCAAATTGACTAACGTCAGAAATATAAAAAAAATAATAAACTATACAGATCTATTATTTTTACCGCAGGGACATTTAGTAATTTCAACTGTCAATAGGCGGGTCGTCCTTCCTAATGTGGCTAATAATGTGCCACGTCATCGCAGGCTGAGAGGGACTCTCAGTTGTCGGCTGGTATACATATTTTTGTGTGGTGTGTGTGTTGTGTGTATGGAGAGGTTTAGATAAGGTTTTTATATTGATTTTTGAAAAATACTTGA